>VYZU01066733.1:0-22120 GCA_013401355.1 Ceyx cyanopectus
CAGAAGGAGGAGGTATGAGGCAAAGGCCAAGGGGAAAGCAAACTGCAGTGAGAGGCACTGGAGACATTAAAACAGCAGGAGTGGGAAAGGGTTGCTGTGAGAAACAGGAGAAGCAGCAGAACCCAGGCAGGCACATGGGGCAGAGAAAGGCTGGAAATAAATTATTAGAGGGGTATGATGGGAAACAACTATGTCAGGGAAGGGAAGTGCCAAGTTGGGTTGAAAGCAGGTGAATGGAGGACCAGGTGCAGACAAAACAACTCCTTCCACCCAAGGGGAAGAGTAGGGAAGAAAGGTTTGCCAGCTGGAAGCCAGGGGAGAGGTACCAAGCCCCCTTCTATCAAGAGCCTGGTATGCAAGACCCCCAGGAAAGCAGGCAGCTACTGCTAGCCCTGAGGAGGAGAAAGCTCCTCTGAGGACAAGCAGAGGCAGGTGAAGTGCAGAGCACTGCTCCAGCTCTCACAGGTTCTCAGTGGTGTTGAAGAGCAGCAGGGAGCTGAGGGAGCTGATGTTCCTGGGGAGACTGCCAAGGCCTTCTTCTGCATCATCCTCCTGGTGGATCTTGGTGCTCACGCACAAGGGGAAGTATTTGAGCTTCTCCTGCAAGAAGTCAGGTAAGAGGCAGTAAGAAATTAAAAGCACAGCTGCCGAGACAGCTCTCCCCAGCCACCAAAACCCACACTGCTGGATCCCCTGCATGCTCTAAGAGCCCTGCCACTCCCTTGGAGCAAGGAAGCACACAGACAACATTGTGACCCCGTGCTCAGGACAAATCCCAGCAGTTCAGACTCACAGCTTTTGATGCCACAGAGGGGTCATCCTGTTGCTGTGGCAAGATTCACCAAAATAAAGCAAGCACTCAGGCCCTGCAGCCAGGGGCAGGGATCAAGCACTGCAGCCTAAAAGGCACTGCTTACATTTCCACATAGGCAGAGACCCCCAGCCACCTCTATAACCTCCCCTCTGCTGCCTTCAGTTGGTGTCTGAAGAGCCATGATCCCACTGGTGGGGTGTGGAGGGAAGGCAAAGGGAAAAAGAGGTGAGGGAAAAGCAGAGTGCAGGAGCTCAGCAATAGCTCAGAAAGAAGGGAGTGCACTGGGTGGAACAGGGTGTGCCAGATGGTCTTGCAAAGCCTGAGGGATTTGCAGGAGTTTTCAACTCTAATGACCTGAAATCTCTTCTCTCTCTCTCGTTCTAAAACTTCATGCATAATATACAGAGCTCCCTTTAGTACTTATTACATCTGCACTGCTTGCCTTGCAGAGCACAGAACTGGCATCCCAGCCAGTGTGACAGCACCCACTGCCAGATGCTTGGGGACAGTGTGCT
The DNA here is from genome assembly GCA_013401355.1 of Ceyx cyanopectus. Lineage (NCBI taxonomy): Eukaryota > Metazoa > Chordata > Aves > Coraciiformes > Alcedinidae > Ceyx > Ceyx cyanopectus. The sequence goes on from VYZU01066733.1 coordinate 1,330, forward strand.
CAGTGCCCACAGCACAGGGAAAGAATCAGCTCCTGAAGCCACAGACAGCCCTGGATGGATGAACCTCCACCCCAGAACCCCTCCCCCTTCCCCCAGCCCTCTCTCAGCTCCTGGTTTGCTTCACCAACCAGGACAAGCAGCAGCCTGGCAGCTGCAAGGTGGTAACTGCTCACACCAGAAGAAACCAGAGCACTGACTGGGAGGTAAATAATGGGCCACCCTCTTGTGGTTTTCTTCTGTCACCAGAAGGCAACCACTTCTGGTTGAGGGTGTCCCTGCTCCCTGCAGGGGGCTGCACTAGATGCCCTTTGGAGGCCCCTTCCAGCCCTAAACATTCTCTGATTCTATGACTTCAAACACTGCCCATGGCTTCTTATGGATCCTGCTCTACCTCATTCTCCCAGTCCTTCCTACCTCCCTGTACTGGCACAGGGGAAACTGAGACCACCACTTTTAAGACCACATCTCAGTGACAGAAGCAGTTTCTGATGATTGAAATTTCAGGCTTGATTTTGGTAGCCAAGAAATCATGGGAACTGGCTCAGTCACAGTTCAGTTATTGCACTATGTTTGTATGATGCAAAGAGTCTGTAAAATGCTGCAAAAAAACCAACAGCCTGGGAGGTTTTGACTTAAATGTTGGGGTTATTTTTCCTCATCAAAAGACATGTTCCAACTTGTGAAAAATACACTGAAATAAGCATCCATTTTTTTTCCAGCAGCAAGTGGGCAAAAATAAATTGTTATTTAGAGATCACAGAAGCAGAGATTCAGAAATAAAGGGTTTTTTGATCATTAATATTCATTTTCCAATCTTTAATTTTTTAAGCATGATAAAGCACTGACGTTTTCACTAGAACTGTTCACACACACTGAGCCATTAAGTCATATTTTTTTCCTTTTTTTTTTTTTTAATTCTTTGTAGGTTTCCATTAGCACTGGCAGACTGCACATCACTTGAAGGGCGGGGTGAGAAATTAACCATTACCTACATTTCCTTTGCAGTCTCATCTAAGGCAGTTATAAAAGCATGAAGCACAAGTATTACTCCACGAGGCTCTACATAATCCTTTTAATCTAAACACCCCCAAAGTGTTAGTTTTAGTCAAGTACCAGTATCTGTTTTGAAATTCAGAACAGCTACCCTACGGTCAAGAATATCCTGCAACTGTGGATTCCACAAATTAACATGCCATTTAAAAATTCATTTTCTCATAGGGACCTTAATGCCTTAAGCTGGAAGGTTCAGCCATCTGCACATGCTGGGGGTGCTGGAATGTTCAAACAGCCCAAACTTGGTATCTGGCAGGATCAGGTTCCTGAAGATGTTGAATTTCCAGGCATTTTTGTCCCTATCAGACTATAAAGCTGCTCTGTTTCTCAAGTTTAAGCACCCACTCTTGCAAAGGGAATTGTGTCAATACACCATACACCCATTCCTCCCATGCCAATGGAGTGCTGGGGATAACTGGAAAAGCACCTGAAGATGAGAAAGTGGCAAAAACCTATCTGAGCCTCCTGACACCCATGGTGGAGGCAGAATTCACCTGGACATGCCAAGTTACTGATATTTTTGAAGGCTTGTGAAGTTCCTCCAGCAGTGGACTGTAACTTTGGCTTGGGCCTCTTCCCAATCCCAAGCAGATCAAGTTTCCCACTACTCTGTCCAGCCCCCTGAGGGGCACCTGCAGCACCTGGACACAGATCCCACTGCAAAGGCAGTTCCTGGTGTCTGAGAAGCTCCACAGAGCTGCAGCCTGTTCAAAAAGCCAGCAGCTTTCCACAGGGACCCCATTTCTGGCACTCTTACCCACCACTGCTTACCTTACAAATCTAAACAGCTGAGTTTTCACTTGTGTGGGGTGTGGAGGGAGAAAGGAAAATTTCCCAGGAGGGAAGCATCAAACAGAAGTGCAGGAGCATGCACATTTCCAACTCAGCTGCTTCCTCCCCAGAGCACAAACCCTAAAGAGCAAGGCTACCACCACTTACCCTCAGAATCACACAAGCAGAGCTTGCTTTCCTGGTGGGGCAGGCGTGTGTGAGTGAAGTTAGCAAAGGCTACTTTGCTCCCAGCAAAGAGGCCCTCATTAGGAGTGAAAAGAGGCAGGCAGCCTCTGCTGAAAGCCCTGCATAATTGAGGAAGGCATGAATGCCAACGTGCCATTTCCCCCTGTCACATTTCATCACTGCAAGGCACTCAGTGGTCAGAGCTTGGCAGCACCAAGGCCCACAGCACACTGGCTGCTCCCAGTGTGGGCCCCACGCTGTTCACTGGCTGGCAACGTGCCCCTGCCCCACAGAAGAGCTGCAGGAGCTAGTGTGTGTGTGTGAGTGTGAGTGTGTGAGCCAGGCAAGGGTAACAAGACTGCTACATGAGGTAGGATGATCAGCAAAGCCAGAGAAAGCTCAACAAGCCCAAGCCAGGATCACAAGATGGGGCACAGGAAGGGAAGAACAACTAATACATCCCTTGGGGCCAGCAACAAAGTCCCCTTCACCACAAAGGGCAGGCAGAAGATGCCCCTGGCAGAGACTGCCTGGGCTGGGGAGGAGGTGGCACTGCAGGGGCTGCGGTGATGGGTGTGCAGAGCCCAGCAGAGCTCTGCTGGGTGTTCTTTGTAGGACACTGTCTTTTACCAGCTGATGCTTTTCTCCAGCTCCTCGTCGTGTGAGGGGCTGTACAGGGCACACTGGCACCTCCCCTCCCCACTCAGTGCCTCCCTCTGCAGGCTCTGAGGGGACAGGGCCACCAGCCTCCCGTGGCCAGCCAGCAGCAGGGCCTGCACAGCTCTGCCCTGAATTGCTGCCAGGGCTTGAAAGAAGCACGAACCCTGCTTGAGTTTGCCAGCTGTCCATTCAGACAGCAAACCTGCTTCCCTGGCCTGGCTGAAATATTCATAACTACCTCACTGTGTGAGGTCTCAGCTCCATTAAAACCCAGGGAGGTTTAGCATGGTAAATTATTCAGAGGCAGCTTTATTTTGTGCTGAGGCATGCAAGGATAAGGAAGGAAATCTCTTTAGGGGTGGAGATCAGGGGAGCTGTCAGGTTGATCCTAAACTGCCAGTTAGGATCTGCACATCTGCTCCTTCCTGGCACAGCTTGTACACAGCAACTTTGAAACTGTAAGCACAGCAATTCTTCCTCCTCTCCTTCCAACCTGGGGATGTTGGCCCAAACTGCTGGAGAATCCTTTGGTATTTTTTCCTGCCAAACCTGTCACTCTCACAACTCCCCAGACAACCCTCATCTGCCTCTCAGTGCATGGCCTAAAAGAGAGCTCAGTACTTCAGGATCTCTTTCAACACCACCAGCTGCTGTGGGCACAGCAGGAGAGAGTCAGACACTTTGAGGAGCTCATAACCTACAACAGCTGAGCATAAGGCAAAGGAGAAGCAAGTGAAGAAGCAAAATCATCTTATGCTCCAAGGTGTAAAACTTAGCTGGGAGCCAGGGAAGGACAATACCCAAGTGTGATGCTTTCCTGGGACAGAAAAACACTCTGACAACTCCTTTTTTTCCTGCCACACTCACAAGCATTTACCTTTCCTTTCCAAACACTGCTTACACTGGAGCCTTCAGAAACTCTTTTGAAACAATTATGACCCTGACCCCAGCTGTCTTGTCATGCACAGCTGAAGCCTTCAACCCAGCAAGCAGCACCCACCAGCACTACTGCAGCACTTGAGAAAATGGAACTGCTTTGGAGAGTTGCAGCTGACAGCCACCCAGAGCCCTCACCCAGACAAGGTCTTGTATGGCCATGGCCCTCTCAAACTGGCAGCTCCTCAGGCTTCCTAAGCTGACCTCACATACCTGCAGCCAAGCTGAAAAGATGTTCTGCTTCCAGCCTATATCCTAAAGCCCTGAACTGCTTCATCAGACTTAACAGCCTCCCAGCTTCTCTTTGCTTGTCCATCTTCAGGTCTGTTTTCCTCCTTACCTGCAGAGCCTTGTCATCCAGCACTCGGTGTTTGCTCTGAATCTTGTGTCTTGGCAACTTCTTTTTACTTGGGTCTTGTGCACCAGCAAAAATGGAACTGTACTCCTGCAGCCGTTCAGGGGCTGGGTACTTGGCACTGGAAAATACCTGTGAAGAGACAAAGAAAAAATCCCAACAACTAAGCAAGCCCACAGTACAGAAACACACAGTGTGAACAGGCAACCTGTGCTGCTGGCAGAAACTAACAGCCTTGGAGTCAAGCAGCTCCACAGGGCTACCTGCATGGGCCTGATCATGCATGGGCTGTCTCTCTCTATGTCTAAGTACCAGCAGATCATAAGCTTCCATTGGTGGGAAGGGACTAAGAAACAGAGTATTAGATGGAGGAAGAACATGATGTAAGAACATTAGATGGAGGGAGCTGTCACCAGCTTTGTGGCTCAACAAGATTAAGATGTGCTAAGGGGAGGTTCTCTAACAGCAGATTTCATATAAATAGATAGTGTCTACAAGCTTGAAGTAGGGGGGTGCTGGGATTAGCCCAGAACATGTATTTTCCCTTTTTTTTGTAGGGGGAAGCTGGGGCAGCAGCTTATATAGGCCTTGTAAGGTCAGGAGCTGTAAGTCAGGGAGGGTACCCTCATCACAACCCTGCTGAGCAGCAAGGCACGGAGAGGCACGTGGGCAGAGGCTTACATCAGGGGTAGAGACAAGGTGGGAGGAAGAAGGGAGGGCAAAGTCACTACCTTAATAGCCTTCTTGCTGCCCTTCATCTTCTCAATCTTCGCCTGGGCGAGGGTCACCCTCTCGGCCACGGCCTGGAGCTGCGCCCGGCTGGCCTCCACCCGCAACGAGATCCTAGCACAGAAGCACCTTCATGAAGGGAAGAGCCCAGACACAGACAGCCCAGGCCCTCAGGGAAGACCATGCATCCCAGTGGAGCAGATGTGAGAAGGTGAAATAGTGCTGCTTAAGGTGTGCTTGGCTTGGTCCCACTGAGAGCTTCACATGAAGGCAGGTCTGGGCTGTGGCTCAGTGTTCCCAGGGCTGTCTGAGGCACAGCACAGAAAGGGGGAGAAATGCAGCTTTTTTTGGCAACACCAGAGCACCAGAAGCCCTCTGTCTCTCTGCAGGGACCACTGACAAGAAAGCCACAACCACTTATCAACGGCCAACAGACCTGTACCAAAGCTGTTAAAGGCAACTCATGCTACTGAGCACAGTCAGGCCTCACAGGGTTATCCTGCCCTCCCCTGCAGCAGCAGGTCCTTCCACGACTTTCCACCTCAGTCAAACACTAGGTTCCCATCTGGAGCAATAAATCACAGTAGCTGATGACACTAGATCAGTGTGGAAATCCTGTGGGAGCAGGGGTGGTCACTGGTGAAGCACCTCTGCATTCAGCACAGGGACCCAGAGCTTCCCCACACAGCTTGCAGGCAGGGGCATGGCTGAAGCTGCCAGCACGCTGTGCACACTGTGCCTTGCTGCAGGAACTGTCACACAGCTTCCACCAGTGGGTAAGGGGGTCATCGGGGCCAGGCACCAGCTGCAGGTAACTATGGAGTCTCTTTCTCCGAGGAGACTTTCCTTCCCCATGCCCCTCTAGCAGGTTCTCCCTGGCTACATGCTCAGGAGTTGAAAACTCTTCTGAATCTTCAAGTATTTTTATGGCTAGCAACCCATTAGGAGAGAGTACGCTTCATTTCAGCAATGGTTTGTGCCTGTAAAAATCAAAATCAATCTCAAGTACCACCCTTAAATTTCACCAGAAGTTCCTCTGTTTCCAGTAAATCACTCCCATGCTTCTTTCCCCCCCCACACTCTAATTCCTTTAGTAACAAGTTTGACATCCATTATTCCCATCTGTAAACTGTACCAAACCCAGCTTTTCCGTAAGTATATATATTCAATTTCTTCTCAAGGAATGTGCAGCACGTTCCTCGATTACAGTACAGAAATGGCCTCCACTAAAGCCCTCCCCACACCCTGTAGATAGTGAAAAAGCAGCAACCACAAGCAGTACCCTGCAGTATTCACAAGTATTTCCTTTGTATCCTCCTGAAAGAACCCTACTTCTTGCTCTAAAAAGCTGTTTCTGCTCTCCTCTTCTCGGAGGCATGAAAATCCCTCCTTATGCACACAGCCTGTTTCTACCTGATCCTTTCTGGAGTGGGAGATGAGCTCAACTGAATCTTTGGAGATTCTCCCTTTCAGAATCATCCTCCATTTCCCCAGCCTTGTATTTAAAACACAGCCCAACAGCTTGCATTTTGTACCAACACTAAGTAAAATCTGCTCATGGTTTCCTTCCCACACCCTCCCTCTGTCTCAGGGGATTAAGTCCACATCACTTGTAGTTTGATAGGTTCTCAGAGTAGTTTCTGTTGTTCCTTTCAGTGAGCATTTCCCAGTCCCTGTCTGCAGGAAATTTCATGTGTCACAGGGCTTGTCCCATTGCCTTGTTCTGTTAAAGTGTGAGATGCCTCTGAAGGACCTAAATCTTCCCTAAATGCCCTCCCCAGCACATTTTCCCACCTCACACTTCACCTCTTTTCTAAATGCCTCATAGTTTTATTGATTGGCAGTATTTACAGTACTGCTCCCGGGGGCATCTGACTATTTTTACTCCCTTCAAAACTGAAAAAAAATTAAAAAAAAGGTCATTTATTTCTGCTTTGCTGCTCTCAAATCAATGATGCAATTTTCCATTTCACTTGTGAGTAGACACCTCTCCTAGAAGAACTCAACAAAGCCTTCCTGAAGCTCCAAATAAAAGCAAGGTATCAACTGCCTTTTAACCAGTACCCTGATGACTCCCAGAAAACAAAATCCTCAGGGTCTGACAAGACACGTGTTTCTCTCCCAGAAGGAAGTTTAAGGAAAGCTTGCTGGCTGTGAAGAAGCAGAGTTTTTGAGGAATCCCAGTTGTCCTTTTGCCCATAACCCCTTCCACATTTACCATTCATCCTCTAAGACACCCAGTTTAGGGGAGGAAAATGGTGCCATGACTCCCTTCACACACCCCCACCAAACTCAGGCAGTGGACTGACTACTACAAGAGTCCTTTTTGGTGCTAGAGTACTGACACCTCCCACAGCACGTGGCCAGGAGCAGAATGGAGAGCAAAGCAACTCAGGGACAGGGGGTGACCATGAGCCAACAATGGCCCTTGCGGCCAAGCAGGCCAAGGGATCCTGGGGTGCATGAGGAGGAGTGTGGCCAGCAGGGCAAGGGAGGGTCTCCTCCCCCTCTTCTCTGCACTGCTGAGACCCCACCTCGAGTACTGTGTCCAGTGCTGGGCACCCCAGTTCAGGAAACACAGAGATTGACTGGAGAGAGTCCAGTGCAGGGCACCAAGATGCTGAAGGGAGTGGAGATCTCCCTGCTGAGGAGAGGCTGAGAGAGCTGGGGCTCTTTAGCCTGGAGAAGAGGAGACTGAGGGGGGAGCTCAGCAGTGTCTGTCAAGATGTTAAGGGTGAGTGTAGGGAGGATGGAGCCAGACTCTGCTCAGTGCCATCCAGNTGCCTGGCTGCAGCAGTGATGGTGCATGCCAAAGGGAAAGAGAGAAGATACCTACAGCTTCTCCCTACTGCCCATCAGGTATGATGTTGAACCATGGAAGAGCAGCATCAGGCAGATTCCTGCCCCCAGCACAAGCTGGGCAAGTTGTTAGTGCCAGCTCTGTTGTTTCAATCCAGAATGGCTCTTCTCTGAGGCACCCTCTACTTTTTTCTCTTATCCTAGGATTTGACAGCCCAGATCCCACCTAAGAGATGTGCCAAAAATCTTCACCTTGGGTGGTCCAGATGCAGGCCCACAACACAGGAGTGCACACCAGTCTACACACTTCATTTATTAGTTGCTGAGCAAGGTAACTATGAAAAAAAAAATATTAAAAATTAAATTCTCTCAATCCAACTAATCCAAATTCTATCCCATGGACAGGCACCCTAAAAGTGCATGACTGTTATGCACATGCAGTTGCACTGGTTAGTTAAGAGACAATACAACATAATGGTTCTGAAATATATCTAGGGAAAAAATAAACCCCAAACAACAACATCCCTCACGTTCAAGTGCTCTCCACTGGGCACTGAGCCAAAGCAACCTTCCCCTCCCAACCCTCTTCTCTGGGCAAGTAATACATGTGGCAGATTAAATCTATCTAGGGGATTTTCTCTTAATCCACACAGACTTTTATTTTTTGATCTAAGAAGATATTAAAGCCAATCTTTCAGCTGCTTTGATCCAAGCTTTCACAGTCACTTGTCTCTCTGAAATCTTTTTGCAACTAAGCCCCCTGTGCCTCACCTCCAATCTAAATCTTGTTTCTTCTTTCTCCTAAAGCCCTCATTCTACTGCCTCCAGCTCCTCTCCACTTCAGAGGCAACTCCTGCCAACAGGAGATCCCAGGAATGCTTCCTCCCACCTCACTGCCTCCCTTGCTGTCCCATATCCTGCATCTCCTCTCCAGCCACACAGCAGATCATTTCCCAGTATTTCCTCTGACAAATCTCACATTCAGGTGGCTACTGAAAGACCTTCTCTGCTGCATCTGTGTCTGCTTATAGGGGAAAATCCTCTCTCAGTCCCTTACAAAAAGATTTGAAGCCTTAGGAATTCAGGACATTGGACACCCTGTCAGTTGTCAGCACTGGCAATACTACTGTATGTCTAAGAGAGACTCCAAACACTTCACAATGCCCAAAAGAATTGTGATTTTTATCATCTATTATTTCCTAGGGATCAGACAGAAACAGGAAGAAGTTGCAAATCAGAGCAGGTTTAAAGACAGGCTGACAGATTCCCAGTAAGGTGGCTGAGCAAAACAGCATTCAGCTGGAAGGAAGCATCCCCAGAGCAGAGAGACTCTTTGCCTGTCCATACTGAGTGCACACATCAGCCCAGAGGGACAGGGATGCCAGAACTTGGGAAGTGGGAGAGAGAAGAGGCAAGTTCCACACGAAGGTGAATGAGAAGGACGAGGCAGCAGAGGCTGGGAGCAAACCTCTCTAGAATACCAAAGAACCTCCATTTCATGTCTGAAGCACAAAAGTAAGTGATCAGCCAAGGAGAAAGAACATTATGGTGCAGAATGAGAAATTAACTTGCACAGAAGGAGAAGGAAGCCAAAGTATTAAATTACTTCTTCCTTAAATGAGGACTGTGCTCATCACAGCAAGTCAGGCTTCTGATCTCCTCCCAGCCCAAGCTGCAGCCCTGTGAGATAGCAGGGGGATGTTTGGCATTGCTGTTCTACACTTCAGAGTACATACAGTAAATCTGCTTGGCTTTTTGCCTTGAAGAAATAAAGAGAAGTCAAGCTTCTCTTTATTTCTTCCCCCCCCTCCTCCAACAAAGTGTGCTTTTATTAAATTCCTCCCTTACTGCAGGAGGCATGAATTAGAAGGGATTGAGTTCAGGGTTCTTGTGGTTTATTACATCTCCAGCCTCTCCAAACAGCTGCTGCTGGAGCAGGGTGAGGAGGGAAGAGAACAGTTCTGGCTGCCACAGCTTTCTGCAGCACTGCTGCCAAAACCACTGCAACAAATGAGACACCTCCAAACCTCTAGGGCATGTTTCAGTGGGTGTCCAAAAGTCAGAGAAACTCTGGTGAGGTGAAAAGGGACAATCTGTCCAGGCTGATCTTAGGAAAGCAGCAGCAGCAGGTGGTGCTAAGGCAGCTTTTTGTTCTGAGGCCCTGCAAGTCAGGGCTTTGATGCACAATCCTGGACTGAAGCAGGCCTGGAGAGCTAAACCATGAGCATGCTCTGGCTGGCAAACAAAGGCTAACATTTGATGAGCACTAGAGTGTGCTTTGCCAACAGCATGAGGGATCAGAGTTCACCCAGCAACAAGCCATGCAGTGGGAAAGAGGCTGGGAGAAGCCCCCTCCCTGCCCCCTGCACTCCAGCAACAGCACAGCAAGGAGATGGAGAGAGCCAGGGAAAGGCTGCTGAGGCATTTACAGCAAGCCAAGGAAGCATTCAAGCCAATTCACCTCAAGAGTTCCAAAGGCAGAAGATAAAAATGAGAGCTTTATAAGAAGCCAGACTTGTTTGCTTCCTGCTCTTCTCTCCCCATATTTCAGCAGTTTTTCAAGTCCTACTTCAGCCCTGAGTAAGTGTAATCAGAAACTGTTATCATACACCACCTCTGCCAGGAAGAAATCCCAAGTGAGACAGTGTAATCAACATTCCTTCCTCCATTAAAGGGTCGGGTATTATCCTAATTAGTGTTTCTCACACTTTGATTGCTCCTCCAGTCTGATTTGCAGGTATATCATTGCTCCTGCCATGCTGAATGGCTTCACAGAATGAAAAGTGATGAAGGTACCAAGTTGTCCTCAGCAGGACCTGGCATCTACTGCTCTCCACAGCTCATGTTCTCACACAAAAATCATTTCAATTCCATTTTTCATTTCTCACTTCACAAAGTGCTCCTGCTGCTGTGAATTAAGTTTATTTAAACTGGAAACTGAAGAGTTTTGACCTATCATCACAGCACCCTCCTCCCTCTTCACCTGCAGACTCTTCTCCCCAGAAAAGAATCTTTTCTTTCTTTTTTTTAAAAAAAAAAAGTTTACAAACAAGGTGGTCTTTAACCTTCCAACCATTTTATGCCTCCCACCACTCACTTACCTGAAAGCAGATATGCTTGCTTTTTTTTTTTAATTATGAAGAAATGATACACCAAGTAGAAAGTCTGTGTTAGCAAATAAACTGCACAGTTAGATCTATCTAAACTATACAGGCTACTTTTGTCAAACTACTTCTCTATTAATAGCATTCAGACCTATAAACACAACAGGAGCTACCATCACAGTGACTACATCAGGTTACTCAGAGCCCCATCCAGCTTGACCTGGAATTTTTCCAGAGCTGGGGCATCTTCGGGCAACATGCTCCAGTGTCTCATCACCATCAGTGTAAAAAAATGTCTTCCTTATATCAAATCTAAATCTTCCCTCCTTTAGTTTAAAACCATCACCCCTTGCCCTGATAAAAAGACTCCCCATATTTCCTGCAGGCACCCTTAGGTACTGGAAGGCCATGATCAAGTGTCCCCAGAATCTTCTCTTCTCCAGGCTGAAAAACCTCAACTCCTTCAGCCTGTCCTCACAGGGACAGAAACCCTGGGGGAACATGGTGCAGTCCCAACAGACCAGATTTCCATTCACTAATATCCATTTCATCATTCACTAATATGAACAAGTTTTTGGCTTTAATTCACAGGAGTTAACACAAAGATTTCAGTAGTTGTTCAGTTTTCAGTTGTACTGAGTTTAAGGCCACGTGTTCAAGGAAACACCAAGGAAAAGGACTTGCTGCTGTAAAGCAGCCAAGTGTGAAATCACTAAAGACAACTGCAGGTCCTATCTGACTTCCACCATGGGGGAAGGTCTTCTTCTGTGTCATCTCCTCACTTTGCCCTGACCTATCAAGGTTGTCATCAGATAAATGATCTAACCAGCTTTTGAAGGCTGACTTGGGGTATCCAGGTCATTTTGTTTTGCTCTCAGTACTGTGTTTCTGCTCATTACATGTGCTGCATTGACCACTGTACTTCCAACAGCTTACAACTCCATCCAATTTATTCTATTCTCTTCTGCTCTTCAGTCAAGTACTTCTGCCTGTGTGAGCACTGCCACTTCTCCAGGGAGGTGGTGGAGTCACCATCTCTGGAAGTGTTTCAGAGCCAGGTGCTTAGGGACATGGTTTAGTGGGTTTTGATAGGACTGGGAAATAAGGTTGGACTTTCACAGATTCAGAGATATTAGGGGTTGGAAGGGAGCTAGAAGATCATCTAGTCCAACCCCCCTGCCAGAGCAGGGGCACCTAGACCAAGTCACCCAGGAACAGATCCAGGGGGGGCTGGAATGTCTCCAGAGCAGGAGACTCCACAACCTCCCTGGGCAGCCCCTGCCAGCCTCTGCCACCCTCACTGGGAAAAAGTTTTTCCTTCTGTTTCCCTTCAACCTCTTGTGCTCCAACTGACTCCCATTGCCTCTTGTCCTGTCCCTGGATGGCACTGAGCAGAGTCTGGCTCCATCCTCCCTACACTCACCCTTAACATCTTGATAGACATTGACTTGATGATCTTGAAGGTCTCTTCCAGCTGAAACAATTCCATGACTTGCTCCTTCTGTTCAGCAGTCAGTGATCCCCTGCAGCTTCCTATTCCCTGTCAGTGGCAAGGGGGGATCTCGTGGTGTTAAGGGGAAGGGACACAATGTTCTCAGGGGCTGGGGGCCGAGGGCAGGCAGGAGGAAGGGGGGTGGTTTTGTCTCCTATGACAGGGCAGCCTCTGGAGGGAATTGCACTGGGTCCAAACCTGTCTCCATCCTTCTCCTCAGCGTGAACTCTCCGAGCAGCTCACGCAGTGATTTTCGGAGCAGCCCTGCCAGCCGTGTTGGGTCCATCTCACATTTCCCCTAAACAGTTTTAATTTCTTCTGATAACTGACCCTTCTCTCTCCAAACAGGCCTCCTCCTGTTAAAGGGAAGATTTCTTCCTGTGCTTTTTGCAAACGGATCTTCTTATTTCACAACATTTGCTGAGTGTTGCCTCGTCGTGTTCCTCAATCAATGCAGCCACACTCAGATCTCAAAAGGCACTTTCTGGGATATGCCATCAAGAAGCTAATTTGAGCATAAGAGCTTCTTCATCAAATCAGAGTAACTCCTTGTGACACATTATCCATCCAGCACCGTTAGGAGTGATTACAGCACTTTCTGCCTTTGAGGGATTTTGAGTTACTTTTCTCACAGAGCCTTTGGGCTGCCAGCTGGTTTGTTTTTCTGACATCAAAGAAGAGATTCCTCTCAGCTTGGACTGATGGCTGCTTTGTCAGCTCCATGCAGCAGTGATCAGACATTGCCTTTGGAGCAGGTCTGGACACTCGATTTCATCTCCCTGTCCTCTGAAAATTCATCTTTGCCACGTGAAAATTTATCTGTGCCACACAGTGCTTCACAAATGGACATTAAGAATGGAAACAGCAGCTTCACAACAATACCAGAGGAAATTTGTGGAGTATACTTTTCAAACCTCCTTCTCTATCCAAAAACTGCCAGGACATGGATTTTAATAGCCTAACCACTCACCCTGTGACATACTCACATAATAGATGTTTTCATGGACCAATGCCTTTAGCAGCAGCTAAACCACTCATCCCAGCTAAAGTAAGCATGAGGGGCAAGACTTTGGCTGTGGGGTTGTCCCTAAATCACCCATGTGTTAGAAAGAACAAAGAAAACCCTGCCTGGTGCTCAGTATCCCAACCTGAGTTGAAAGCTTCTTGCTCTTCCTCAAAAAAAGTCAAACAAAGTCTGAATTTGTTCTGGAATCAACAAAATTCAGGATGTCACTTTCAGAAGTACTATTGTTGAAGCAAAACCAAAGCAACTCAGTAATTGGGAAAACGTGACAGAGAGAACTGAAGTGTGGATGCTATGAACTTTCCAGTTTCTCAGTGCTGAGCTACTGGAATGACTGGCATGTTATCTGTATTTCACAGATAATCAGAAAGGCTGCTCTTGGTGCACTGCCATGGGGCAGAAATACAACAACTTTACCTCCTCTTCTAAAAGGAATGGCCCCATATCCCTCTTAAGCCCATCAAACACAGCCTCTTATTCAGCTCTGATGGTAGAGCTAAAATGAAAGTCTCAGAGGTAAAAAAACCCTAGGTATTTGTATTTTTAACTGTATATTAATCCAGAATAAGGATCATGTTCTTGGATAAATTAAGAATGGAACTCAAAAAATACTAGTTTACCTACCTGAGGTTTTCCTTAACACACTTTACCATCCAAATCCTTACTCTCTGGCTCCAAAAATAATCTTCCTCCCTTCCTTTCCCTAACAGCACAGCACGGTGGATTTCCTCACCAAAATGTTTGTCCTAAGAATTTAGATTGAAGGAAAAAAAAAAGCTCCTTCATTAGTTTCTCCAAATGGATCTGCTACACTCCAAAAGCTCTGCTGTGTCTTAACATGTATTTAACATGTGCATTTACACCTATCCTGTTTGGAAGATACAAATGACAGCACCCCAGCTAGTCATGGCCATGGAAAGGGAATTTTAACCACCAGTCAAGTGTGAAGAGCAGACCTTTGGCACTGGTGTTTCCTCCCCCAGCTCTCCCCTCAGTGTGCACACTCCAACTTAGATGGGAGGGAGCCTGTAATACACATTTCAAGCCTCTCAGTGTTATTTTCCAGACAGTTTTCTCCACACTAGATCCCCGATGGAAGTCATGCCTGTAAAACAAAGTGACTTATTTGCATTTCTTCCTCCAGGGCTAAGTAGACAAAAGTCATCCACAGGAACAGAAAATGACTCAACACATGTGAGAGTCCAGCATCTGAAGCTGACTGAGAAGGCAGAGCTATCACTTTGCATACAGAAAGAAGGACATTGTGTCAAGAGGAGTGGCAGAACCTGACAACACTGCCAGCCCTGGAGGCTAAGAAACTAGAAAAAAGGGGACATTGAGTTTGCTGTGAGGCACACACTGACTTGTTATGATCTGCTTCTTCCTGAATATTACCAGAGAGTAACAGCTACATCCACTTGGGGGGGAAAGGGAATGCCTTTCTGGATGGGGAAGTTCTTAAGACATTTACCAAATATATATTAACATTTTAATATATCATTAATAATATATATGAACAGCCAGCTCCTGCCCTAGTAGTTTATAGACATGATGTATTGCTGGACAAAATCTCAAGGCACTGCATTTCCCATCACGTGGATCTGGATCCTTCCAACCCACAACTATCCTGAGTACTTCAAGGAAAGGAAGTTTATTCCATGGCACAATGAGCAGAGGTTCAAAGTTCTCCTGGAGAAAAATCTAACATTTGTTTCTTCTGCCTGTTGATGCTACAGGCTTTAGTTCCACAGATGGTCTTGAAACTGTCTCTGCCTCTTTTGGAACAAGGCCTTTACACCACAAGCAAGAGTAGCTACTAGAGGTGGCACCTCTCATGTTAAAATCATAGCACTTAAAACATTTTAAGTCACAGGGAGTCCATAGATGGTAGTAAAATAATTTTGCCCTACAGACACAAAAAACTATTAACAAAAAGCAAAGAAAATTAAGTCAGAAAGCCACTATGAACTGCACGTGATGGGACAAAATCATTTTATTATTATTATTATTTCCTTCAAGATGCAAACTTCAGCTGCATGAACGAAGTGTCTCCCTAGTTTACCTTTCCTATTGCACGTGCCATCTGCTTTGATCAAACATTCCCACTAGATATTCCACTCCTATGAAAGTCCCTGAGAGAGCAGAGAATCCCCTCAAGAGTTCCATTAAGCCTGAAATTGTTGCCTGCCTCCTTTTGCCAAGCAGCTTTGATAGCAATTCCAGAAGTGGGAGAACACCCCTCCTGCAACTTGTGCATTTTCCTTCACCTTCTAAGTCCTTAGAGCAGATATCTCAGCAGTTTGGCATGACTGCACCTAAAACACTCCTTTTCTTTCCAGTGCCTTGGCTAGGGTTTGTATTTCTTTTGTGCTCCTGCATGGCCATTTCAGCATCCTGGACAAAATATTCACAGATATCAGGGGTTGGAAGGGAGCTAGAAGATCATCTAGTCCAACCCCCCTGCCTGAGCAGGGGCACCTAGACCAAGTCACCCAGGAACAGATCCAGGGGGGGCTGGAATGTCTCCAGAGGAGACTCCACAACCTCCCTGGGCAGCCCATTCCATCATTTTCTTTTCAGATGGAGAATCAAGCATTAAGAGCCATTCCTCCCCACAGCCTGTTTTCTGTAGCTGATGCAAACTCTCATGGTCTGAGAAACATTCTGCACCAATGCTGGCAAGGAGGCTTTTAGTTATTAATTAAAATGTACCACTATATGCAGACCTGCTATGAGGTGCAATCAGTTTCAATCAGCCTGGAGGAGGATACTGGAGATTAAGCACTTCAATCATGTCTTTAAATTGCTCGTTTTAAACAATGCTGGAAGACCTTGTTAGTGTATGGAAGGCTCCAGCTCTCACCCCTGTCCCCAGTGTCCCTCGAGGCTGTGCTGCCCACTCCTGAAACACACACTTCCCAGATGTCCTCCCCATGCTTAACAGCACTTCCACAGAGCTTTTGTTCCCCAGCTACTGCTTTTTCAGTCAAACTTTTGTTTAATATTAAATTCTATTTTAATTTAATTAAAATTACATTAAAATTTCTAATATTTAATACAAAATTAATTTGAATCCTGCTGGGGAAGAACAAGAAGGATATGACTGTTTAGCAAAATACAATTCCAGACAAGCAGAAGAAACTGAATAAAGATCTTTAAATAAACAAAAAAAAAAACCCCAAACAAAACAAAAAATAAAACAACCAGAGGCTCAAGAATGTGAAAATTTGTGTACTGGACAAGTTGTGGTTGGATCAGAGGCAAAGGAGACCAGGACTTTGATGAGAACATTCTAATCACAAGTATTTGTTTTCTTCCTACTACTGTAGCACTGACATTCTGTAGGCAATTTTTCACTCATCTGTTATGCAGAACTGTGCCAGCACATTATTCAGAATGCACATTAGAGGTTATTAACATCTCCTGGCAACAAAAACTCTCCTCAGAAACTCAGAATTCCCAAAGAGCAAGACTAGCTAACCAAGGGGACAACAGGAAAGCTAAACCCACCACCTCTCAAGTATTTACCACAAAAACATTCCTGTAAAAAAAATTCCACAGCACAGGACTGCAACACAAGTTGTCACCCAGAAAATACTGGTAATGATGGCAGACTATTGGTTAATCAAGTGTTTAAATTGGTCAATCTGCCTCCTGTGACCTGCAGCCAAAATCCCTTCTTAGAAGCTTAGGAGTTAAACTCGTGCAGATAGTATGTCAGAATATTTATGTTTTAAGCAATAATGATCTGCATTAAAATCTCAGTAGCTACAGGCAATGAATCTCATCTTTACTGCAGCTTCCACAGCAGATTAATTACATTAATTCAGTTAACATATACAAGGTTAAAATTTCCATTACTCCAAAGCATAACCCTGGTAAAGTACATGCAGCCTCTTGCTCTCTGATCCCAGCACCAAGAGGACAGGACTGGTGACAGGACTGACCTGACACATGGACCTGTACTGGGCAGCAGCCAAGGGGCTGCAGAGGCCACAGCTCCCCTCTGCAGGAGATGCTACGTTGCTGTTCACCCCCTGGAAGAGGCTGGATGAGTCCCTGCTGCCAAGGGCTGGGGAAATGACAGAGGGATGCTGAGCTTCCCCCTGCTCCCTCCTAGTGAATCCAGATGACAGTCCAGGGGCACTGGTAGCAAGCTGCAGAGGTGTAGCTGCCAGACCTGCTCTCCAAGGCTGTTCCCAGTGAGCCTGCCCTGCTCCTCAGCCACTGTTTACATGGTTTTTTGCACCTACACACCTCTTGATTCTCTACAATCTACTAACCTCTGTGAAGTGCCTCATTCAGCACAGACATTACCACAGTTAACAGCAAGTGAGCCTGACAGAGTATTTGGAAAGAAGACAGTTTGGCAGAGATTTAGAGGTTCATTACCCTGATTCCCCAAACTGGGAGGAAGGGGAGGAAAGCTGCTTATCTTCTTTCTCCCAGTGCAAAGGTGCCTTTCTTGTGTCCCCTTGACAAAACTGAACCCACAGGCACTTTCCACCACTGCTGTTCCTGCACAGCCACTAATTGGCCCAGGGAGTATTTCTTCTACAACCACAACACTGCCACAGCTGCCTCCAAACAGCTTCCGAGAGAGAAAAAGCTCACCTTCCTTGCACAAGGGATGGATGTGTTCAGTGTAAGGATTCACACTCAACTCCTGGCAGCAACAACTCCAAGCAGAAGCTTTGATTAGCCAACATGGAAAAAAAAAAAGAATTGGAGACACTCCTTGACTCCACCTTCCACAACTTAGCAGATCAGAACAGTCAGCTTCCCCAGAGAAGGCAGCTCCTACCTGGAAGTGGAAAGCAGATTTGCCTTACCTCAGAAAAGGGAAGAGAAAAGGTCACACTTCACTAAGTTCTCACACTGAAAGCTTTGCCCCTTGATTAGCATGGATCAACCAAGGTCATGGAACTTTTTAATCAGATGCCTGCATAATTACTAAATCATTACTAATTATACCAGAGAGCAGAGACCTCTGAGGAAAGTCAAAGCAAACAAATAGCCCAATGAAGCCTCCTCTGTTGTTGGAAAAAAAAAAAGGTAATTAAAAGTCATGAGTGCACCAAAGAGCAAGGGAACAGCATCACAGTCACTGCTCAGGACTCAGGAGGGACTTGCATACCAAACAGCAGCCCTGTCTCCCTGGGGAGATTACAGGGTACTGCCTTACAAAGCAGGGAGCATGAGAGGGGAAACAGGAAGAATAAAAAGGGAAAAAAAAAAAAAGATGGAGAAAGAACCACTCCTGTTTAATCAAGAGCTTTAGTTGCCCCACAGAGAGGGAGAGCACTGACAACCAGTCCCAAGTTTGAAACGTGCCTTCCACATGTTTCTGCCACTCTAGAAAGCCTTGTCCCAGCCTCTGATCACAAAGGGTTCCCACACTGGGAAGGGTACAGAAGAATGAGACCTTGTGTTTAACCTAATCCACACAGCCCTTGCCCACAGAAAGACTACTGCAACAAAACCCTTTATTCCTTCAAGGACCCGAGCTCAGCCTTAGTCACTACCCCTTCCCAGAGGTTGTCCTTCTAAGTATCACTATCAAAAATGGAAGAATTTCAACCTGCCCTCAAAAAAACCCCACAAAATAAGAAAGAATGCCATGGTCCTGCTCACACCATAATAAACTGGTCATGATCCTCACTGAAGCCAAGGCAAGTGCTCCTGCTAATCAGGCTGTGAAAAGACAAATGCTGATCTGTTTTATGCACCATCTCCAGCCACTGAGACTGGGATGAATAAAAGCACCACAGCATTTGCAGGGAAAAACTGGAATCTGTCTCATCTGCTGGGAGCCTCAGAGATCCAATCCTAGAGATCACCACATGCATGAGGTGGCAAGTGTGGGCAGAACCCCTGAAGAGAGGAGTTCAGATGGATTGTGAGGCTGTGGTGAGGTGCACAGACAGACACTCTGATGCACTCAGCCCTCCCAAAGTAGAAAAAAGGGAACTGTAAAACACCAGAAGCCCAAGGAGAACGGTTTTTAAGCCCCAGAGATCAGAACAAAGAAATATTTTCTACTTCACTGCTCCAAGTACAATGACTCAAAAAGCCCTATCTTCAAGATAACCTGAAATGAGAAAGTCTCCTATTTAAAACACAGCAAGAAGGGGTAAAGGATAACTGCAGAAGCAGCAGCCATCTCATTTGTGTGATCCTGCCACTGAATAATAACCACCAACCTCTGGCTAACTGCAGCCACCTCATCATGCTTAATGCTGACAGAGCTGGATCCAATAAACTTCTATTGAAGAGCACCTGGCCCATCCTTATCCCTTTCCTGAGCTTCCACTGCTTGCCAATGCAATGCCCTTGCACTGCTGCAGCCTTTCCCCCGTGGGTGCTGAGGGCCCAGCCCCTGTGTGGCAGCAGCAGCACCATACCTGTTGAAGATATCACTGGACACCTTTTGCAGGTACTGAAGTGCATCTGCCACTTGCTGAACGGCCTCCTCCCTGCGTAGGTCTGGTTGGATCAGGGGCACTGAGTAGCTCTGCCCTTCCAAAAAGTGCTTCTGGGCCACTGCAGCCATTGTGCCTAAAAAAAAGAAAAAAGGGGAAAGGGATCATTACAGTAAACACACTTTCATTTCATCACAGATTTTATTCAGGGACTTCCACTCCCTGCTCCCTGAATTTAGGGCAGGGTCTGCAATGGAACTGCTGAGCTGAGGGGAAAGGCACAGGCAGCACAGCTGACATACTGGGTTTTTAATACATCCCAGGCAGCTACAGAGAGCCAAGAGTCTCTTGCTTATCTGCACGCTCTTGGAGACCACATTTTTAGCATGATGCTTCACAGATCTCTGCTTGGTGCTGTGTTGAGAACAAAGGCCACCCCCAGGAGCAAAGTCAGTTCAGGGTGGTGATAAGGCTTGTCCAGTCACTGTCCCTTCTCCCCATCCTCATATTCCAGCTGGATATACTGCAGATCATTCAGCTCTGTTAGCAAAATGCAGTGTTTCATCTTACACTTCTGCTCTGGGAAGCACAACCACCCTTCCAAGAACACGAAAACACAGGGCATGCATGTGCACACACCCCCTTCTCCCAGTAGGTTGATGAGAGTTCTTCCATTCTGAGACTCCTCATCGCTCACTAGATCTATTGATTTAATTTTAGTATCTATCTTGGAAAAAAAAAAAGCCTTATTTTAGGATCCTCACATATAAAACAGAAACAGTCAGTAGAATTTCCAGCCATGTCCAACAAATGCACCAGAAGCAGTGTGGAAGTTCCTGGAGGGAGCTGGGCCCAGAGCAGTGCTCTGCAGGTCAGCCAGGCATCATCCATGATTCCATCCCACCAGCCGGGCTCACCTTTCCCTCTGCAGTACACAAAGAGTCTGCCTCCCATGGTTTTTTACTCAACAAAAAAACCCTCAAACCAAGCAAAAAAGTTCCTGGGTCATGGAGAAGTTGTAATTTCCCTGAGCATATTAAAACTGGTAAGCTGACAGATAATTTCCTCATTAATGAACAGACTGCAGTGTCCAAAATAGTTTTCTAACCCAAAGTCAGCTGCTAGGCCTGCACAACTCCCTGCAAACTTGTTTTCTCTGTGTCTTGATCATTCAATGAGACTGCAAAAAAATCTCAGTCTACAGCTGCTCATTGCAGGGTTTCATCACACAGACTGCTGGATGTTGTAGTAGGTGTTTAC
>VYZU01066758.1:0-25333 GCA_013401355.1 Ceyx cyanopectus
ATCAGCCCAGCATGGTAAGCCAGGGAGCACTTTGCTTTTCTCTTTGCAAAAAGCACTGGCTGTTGAATACCCTTTTAAAGGATTTCAAAGTAAAATCAGCTTTGCTTGCTGAAAACATGGTCCTAAACACTTACATTAATTCCTGTTAAATAGGGGCTTATGAGCTTCTGAATAGGTGGCACCTCTGAGCAATCTGGGATAATGCTCAGGCAGCGCAAACATTTGTGCAGGTGGAAAAATATCAGTGGGGGAGAAGCAGAAGGGAAAGGCAGAGCTCTGCCCATTGCTCTCTGTCCTGCAGGCAGCCCCAGGGACAGGGAATGAGGACTTGACCTATGCCAACCTGAAGTTTGAAAAGAAGGGGACAAAATCCACCTCCTCCAACGTCATTTACACCGAGATCAAACCACCGCAACTGAGGCCGAGTGGCGAAGATGCCGGTGCTGCCAAAGAGGGCATATGAGGGGGGGGGGGGGGCAAGCTGCCTGTTGTACACTTCTCAGGGACTTAATCTCTGGAAAGTAGGCATTTGCTCATATGGAAGTGCAATCTTGGCAACCAAAGCCACCCCTTTACCCTCAAAATGGCAGGACCACTGTGCTTTCTGTTCCCCTGGAAGAAGCCACCTCTCATGGTGAGGACAGGGCTCTTCTGGGCAGTTCTCCCCTTGCTGTCCTCCAGCCCCAAGCACCCTCAAGCCTCAGCAACTCCTTTTATAGTTTCCAGTCGCTGATGCACGCCTGTAGCAACTTGCTCCATGCTTCAGCGATATCACTGTGCGGTATGTGGCCACCATGGTCCAGGAATCACTTGGTGTCCCCTTGGTGCTTGACATGCTGGGTGAAGTGTCCATGAGAAGATCCTCTTAGTGTTGTAAAAGTCCTGTAGCAATTTTCTGGATTTTCTCCAGAGCAGACACCTGCTGTGACCTCGGTTGATCTTCCTCTGGTTCACTTTCTCAAAACACAAGGAATAAAGATGGAAAAGCATAATTGGATTCACAGAGGTGCAACACAGGTGCATCCTGGGTTCAGTTTTTGGCCCCTCACTCCAAGAAAGACATTGAGGAGGAGAGGCTAAGAGAGCTGGGTCTCTTTAGCCTGGAAAAGAGGAGGCTGAGGGGGGAACCTTATCAATGTCTATCCATATGCTAAGGGCAAGCGCAGGGAGGATGGAGCCAGACTCTTCTCAATGTCATCCAATGACAGGACAAGAGGCAATGGGAGTAATTTGAAGCACAAGAGGTTTAGGGTAAACACACGAAAAAGCTTCTCCACAGTGAGGGTGACAGAGCCTGGAACAGTCTCCTCAGGGAGGTTGTAGTTTCCTTCTCTAGAGACATTCTTGATTCTTCTCAAGACCCACCTGGATGCATTCCTAGGTGACTTGGTCTAGGTGATCCTGCTCTGGCAGGGGTGTTGGGCTAGATGATCTTCTAGGTCCCTTCCAATCCCTAATATGCTATGAGTCTATGAGGGGCTGGAGCAGGTCCAAAGAAGGGCAACAGAGCTGGGGAACAGTCAAAGGTGGTGAGTAGTGGCTGAGAGACCTGGACTTGTTCAGCCTGGAGAAAAGAGGGCTCAGTGGAGACCTTCTGGCTCTTGACAATTCCCTAGAGGAGACTGGAGCCAGGTGGGCTTGGTCTTTTCTCCCAAGGAAAAAGTGACAGGATGAGGAAATAGCCTCAAGTTGCCCCAGAGGAGGTTTATGTTGGAGATGAGGAAAAATTTCTTCCCTGCGAGGGTTGTCAAGGGCTGGTCCAGGTTGCCCAGGGCAGTGGTAGAGTCCCTTTGATCCCTAGAGGAGTTTCAAAGCTGTGGAGATGTGGTGCTGAGGGACTTGGTTTAGCAGTGCCCTGGCAGTGCTGGGTTAATGATTGAACTCAATGAACTTAAAGGTCTCTTCCAACCTAAATGATTCCATGATTCTCTATAGACAGGCTGGGTGGCCCAGTACAGCCCTTTTCATGATCCTACAGCATTAAATGGCCAATGTAATTATTTTAAGGAGAAAAGGGTTTAAAAGAAGCTGCTTGCAACTAAGAGGAAGAGCTTGTGACTCCAAGAACTGAGCAGGGCACCCAAGAATTGTACTATGAACCTCAGCAGTCAATTATCCTTTGCAAAGGCAAATGCAACTGCAGAGTTCTCCAGAATACCTCTGGTCAAAAATGGCAGCCACAAGGAAAGGGAAAACAAGACTAACAAAGGCTGATAAAGGCTCTGCATTTGCTTAACTGCTTTAGAAAGAAGAGGAAGGAAATGTTCAGCCTGTTGCTTCACCAAGAACAAGTTGTTAACTGATGGGGTGGAGGAAGCTGGGACACACGGAGCTGCTTTTGCATCCTCCATTGAGTCCAAGATTAGCAGGGATCAGATCCGGGATGGTGTTTTTAACAAGGAAGCAGGAAAGAAGCCGTGAAGTAGCCTTGGCCCAGTCACACAAGTGAACAGGAAGCAAACACATGCAGCCAGGGCTGCTTGGGGAGCTCTTGGAGGCCTCAGTGGTGCGGGCAGGAAGGGTGGGGCCAGCGCCTTGTCCACTGCTATTTATGAAAAGGTGAAGTGGCTACGAGCAGAGACAGGCCTCTGTATGCTGGTTCTCAGGAAGATATTATCACAGGTGGTTAAGCATGCATGAAGAAAGTGTGATGATAAATGCAATGCCCTTCCTGCCCCAGACGCGTATGTGACACCTCCACATGGACAAGAGGCTCCTGCTGTCCACAGATGGGCTCAAGGCACGTAGGCAAGACATCCGTGATGGAGTCCATGCCAGGAGCATGGAGAGGGTCCTCATTGCCCCACCAGCTCTGCTCACTGTACAGAGGAAGCCTGACTCAGGCAAAGAAACAGAAGTAAAAGTATTGCTTTTTCCAGTTTGGTTTGGGTTTTTATTAAGGCAGAATTGTAGCTGAAAGGAGCTGGGATGAACATGGAGAAACCACTCAACGTGGAGAACCAGGGCATGCAGCCAGGGAGGTCTCTGCAGCTCCCCCAGAGCTCCTGCCTGATGTGGCCCCCTAAGCTGTGAATTGGCCACAGATGGGAAACACCTCTCCAGACAAACCAGGTAGAAGAGGCACATCCATCCCCCTGCACCAAGGCCTCTCCCCTGTCCCCTGTAACTCCTCCTGCTGACAACCCAGCTACACTCAGGACCTGCATTCATCACCTTGGATGGCTTCTGCACTTCTACAGCTCAAAAAAACCCCACCTCATCAGTCCTCTTTGTGCTGCACAAGTGTCTATAGGAAGAGGTGTGGTGGTGGAACTCTTATGGCAACAGTCCAGTACCAAATCATGTGTCCTTGGCCCCTCCTGTCCAGATGTTGCAGCCCCTTATCCCATCCTGATGCAGAAGGGATCCCTCAGGCTGCTCCAGCCCCTGGCTTGGAGGAAAAACAACAGGGAGCATAAGGCTGCCAATGAGTCAGTGAAGGAACAGGGATGTGAAAGCCACCAAGAAATGGATAAACAGATGCTCATCTTTGCAGTGCAGAGTTCAGAGGAACATGGGAACAGGTCGGCTACTGGGAGAAAAAACAAATAAACTTTACTGCAAATGAAAGGTACAATGACAAAGACTGACTCTACTGCAGAGCACAGTTAAAGTGCCCACTGAGCACCCTGCAGAATTGCCCTGTCACTGAGCTGGTTCAACAGCACAATGAGCTGAACCATATCTGCTGAGGTCAGTTAATCCTCTGTCAGTTTGTCCTTTTAGCCCCCCACCACCATCCCAGCTGCAGGGGAGAGAGGCACTGAGCTCTTTCTGAAACCTCTACTGAACAAAAAAGTTCATCTGGGCAGCT
Organism: Ceyx cyanopectus; assembly: GCA_013401355.1. Lineage (NCBI taxonomy): Eukaryota > Metazoa > Chordata > Aves > Coraciiformes > Alcedinidae > Ceyx > Ceyx cyanopectus. The sequence continues at coordinate 3,815 of VYZU01066758.1, forward strand.
TCATTCTCTTCTTTCCACAAACATCATCTATTCAAGTCACATTTTCAGTGGAATTTGGAGAGCTCCAAGATACAACCCAACATTTAAATGCTTCCAGAAAACAGTGAGGCCAAGAAAAAGGAGAGACGCACTTAGAATGCCATTAATACCAGTCTTAAACCAAACACTTCACTACAGGTCACATTTATTTTAAGCACAGAACAGCCTTTCTTTCATCCCAGCACCCCCGTGAGTTTAGTGTGTAACTTGGGTAGCACAACCCCCAGTCACATCCTGCAGAGCAAGAGCCCCAAAGCAAACCCTGCTGAGACTGGCTGTGGGTTTTCCTCCTCTCCCTCCCTGGATGAGGAGCAATCCTGGTACACAATGTGAACAGCTCCCTCATCCTGCACCTGCACTGATGCTTCACCAGCTGGAATTATGCAAATCAATATTGAGTAGTCAGTATCTTTCCAAGTGGAAGCAGATCACAGAGTGACCACAGAGCATCTAGACACTAAGTTATTGCTATGTTTGGACTTAAAAGGACATTGCAGGTAACTCACTTGATAGCCACCAAGAGAGGTGACAGTCTCAGATTGCCCTCATGTTATCAATTCATGCCAAACAGGAAGGTGTGGGAGGAAAAGTCAGATCTTGTTTAATCTGCTACCTGCTTTAAGAGACAGAAGTTCTCAGTTGAACTGGATCTTGGTCATTTTGATAGAAACAGGTGAGGACAAGGGGACACCATAGGCAGGCTCCCAAAAAACTTGGAAATTTGTCATGCCTGCCAGACTTTCCCAAGGAGTTCACATAGGCTGCTCAGAGTACACACTGCTAAGGGTACTCGCTGCTCCTGACTTGCAACAGGAGCTGCTAAACCACCTTCACATGGTATGAATTGCAGGTTCACATTTCAAAGCGAGCAGAAGCCCAGTGTCACCCTGAAAGAAGAGTCAGAGCTGCTGATTCGTCAGGGAAAATGAAGACCTTACGAGACTTTTGGGCACAGGGAAGTACCGGTCCTGCCCCCCTACTAGAGGTCAACCTGATACTTGATTCTGCCTCCCTCTGCTGGTGGGACATGGTGTGACGGCCAGAGTCCCAGTATCAAGTCAAGCTAGCTACGAGGTGTAAATTGAAGCCCAATACATAGGAGACTACTTGTCACCAAAGATTATCAGGTAGCCCAAGGCTGATTACAAGTGATGAGCTCACAGCAGTGTCAGTGTCCAGTGTCCCTCCCCACCAAGAATAATGGCCAGACAGCATGAGTCTGAGAGGGGGGGACTGCAGGAAAAACCTCAAGATAGATGGAAAAGCAGAGAAGTCCTTTGCACAACATCCAGAGATGTCTTTGTTAGGCATCATGCAGCTGGTTCTCTTTCAGGAGAATCTTCTCCCCGGGCTTGAAGGCAGGCATCCCCAGGTACGGGCAGCTGGCACAGCGGAACGCATCCCCCAGGTAGCACTGCCGAGAGAGAAAGAAAGAAGCACCTCCTGTAACCTGAGGCAACTTGGTTCTTTTCCCCAGGATGTGTTTTTGCCAGCTTCAGAGACAACTCTCCTCAGCATGAGGCACAGAAACTGCTCCCCTCTACCCCCCTTTCAAGAGACAGGTCTGGTCAGTGCAGACAGAACTCTGCAGGGCACTGTACTCATGCAGAAAAAGCAGGTTTTCACCCTGGCCAGTATGCCAGGGCACAGCTGCAAGCTGGGCTTGGGCAGACCCTGAATCACCACCAGGTACCCTAGTATCCCCTAAGGTCATATGCCCTGAGCAGATCACCAGCTGGCAAGTGAGCAGGGGGACACGGGTTCACTCTTTGCTGGGACAGACAGTGCGGCTCATGCCAGTGTGGGGTTACTGGCACCAGGCTGAGGCTCTGCAGAAGCTGCACAAGCAGAGCTTGGAAGCAGTAAAGCCAGCTTAGGGAGCAGTAACATTAACTGTACACAGGCCTTAGACACAGGCCATGGACTACAAACCACTGTAGAGAAACAAAAATGATTATTTACATTTCCACAGGCAGATTTGGGCTGTGAGCTCTTCTCTTGTTCCAGCTCTTCAGCCAGGCCACATGTGCTGTAGAAAAATAAAGAAGTCACCTGCATCTTTCTGCATAAAGGTTGAGCCATTAACACTTGTTCCAGCCCAACATACACGCAACAGCCCCTGCCACAGCCAACTCCACACCTTCCTGCTCTACACTTCGCTCTTCAACACCATGGTTTGTCTAAAAAGTGTTGAAACACTCTGAGTTTCAACTCTCCAGCACTTGTACTTAGTCTGAGAAATCAGGGGTTTAGCTAAGGCCACACAAAGTGGGTCTCCACCTTCAAGAAGACTGTTGATCCTACCAGTGTGCCAATTTGTAGCAGCTTTGGTATGGCCAGTCAATTTTCAGTGTATTTGGATTTACATTCAAACAGGTAAGATAAGAAAGGACATGAACTGAGACAATTATTCTCTAAAGAAGTGTCTACAATTTCTTAAAAATCCATCCAACCCTACAGGTTTAATACTGCAGTTAAAAGCTTCACCAATACACTCATCCCAGCACTGACCAGTTCTTGCAGGCCTTCTTTTTGCCCATTTCTTTGCAGGATGGAGCTCTGAGGGAAGCTGGATCTGGTTTTTTCAAGTCCTCAGAATCCAACAGCTCATCAGAATCTAGGATATCCTGAAAACATACCATGCAAGATGACACAAAGGAAATGGATTTGCCAGTATGGAATGACATTGCTGCACTATGGGGTCAAAGAAACGTGCCACCTGTAGCAGTAGCACTAAAGTGCTGCAGCTTTGCCCAGTCATCTCTGTCTCCTCTCTGCCTTCACCACACCTCTGCACTCAAGACCTTACATATCAGATGAGATACTTTGCCCTGGGTGTGCTGTTAAATTGTGAAGCTTCCCAAGAGGCACAACTGAAACTAGTTTAGGAAAGGAGAGAGAAGGAGCAACAGCAAAGCCTCACAAATAAAACCAGATACCATTTCTTCATCATTCATGTCATTGGCAGAGAGCGTCCACAGCTTGGCAGTGGCTGGGTCCACCAAGGGTTTTCCTGGAATAAAGGAAGAACTAGTAGTTACTCCAGCCTTTGTACCATCTAGTCCCAACAGAGTTCAAACACCTTTGGAAAGCTCTGCTTTCCATGTTCTCACTGTAGCACACCCTACCCTCCAAGCTGTTTCCCTGTTCCAATGGATGCTCCTCAGTGCAGTGAGGCAATCCAGCCATGCAGCACACACCACTCCTTACCTGAAGGATCAGGTTTCTTGGCAAAGGAAATTTTGAGCTGACTTGAGGATCCCACTTCAAAATTGGGCTTCCTGCCTTCTATGTGAACAATGAGAAGGTCATTGCCTTGGTAACCCAAGTGCTCTTGGACCGACTGGGCCTCTTCTGGGGTCAATGCTTCCTTTTGCAGCTGCAATTTAAGATATTGGGTCACCCTCGTGTAGAAGGCCTTATTTCAGCACCCAGTCCAATATTCCAGTGAAGACAGACAATCGTGGGGTTTTTTTGGTTGGGCTTTTTTTTCAATCCTAAAAACCTCCACTACATTTGCAGTAACTAAAGCTTGTGGCATTTATAGTAAACCAGGGTAGCTAAACATCTTGTCACCCAAAAAGTTCCCAGGAATTGCTGTCTGTATTTCAAGGTACCTGCCCAGAGGAGTTTCTGCACAGTTAGTGTTCACGTACCTCCTTCACTTCCACCAACCCAGACAGAGTCAGAGCTGTGGGGAGTCTGGCTGCTGTCTTGAATCTGCTGTTATTTCCTGGAAGACACAAAAGCAGGAGGCAGGAGATGAGAAGAGCAATTCTAGAGATCACTGAGGAACCTGTAAGAGCTTTAGAAGGAAGTACTTGAGCCAAACCTCCAATTTCAAGCTGGGTCCTTTCTAGTTGACATCAGGAACAAACCAGAAACAGCATAAGCAGCGTGTTCATTAATATAACAGCCTGGCATCACAAAGCTGTTCTAGCTGCAGATCAGTTCTATTTATGCCAAAACCTTCCTCAACCCAGTTAGCACTCACCAAAAAAAAAAAAAAAGGGGGGGAAAAAAAAGCCTCAAACAATCCCCACCTCAAAATTCAAACAATATTCCCCAATATATTTTCACATAAAGTGAACAGCTCATGAACTTTTCAAAACATTACATCCAGAAATGGATGTACAAGATGTACATTCAAGAGCCTTGTTCTTGCAGGCAAAAGCTGCTGCCATCACTGTTGAACCAAAAACTCATTCCAGACTTCTTTGCCTGGGCCCAGGGTTGTGCAGAACAGAATCCATTCACCCTCTCTCACAATTCCCACTTGCACTTTAGTCCAAGTCTACCAAATTCCAGACTGACAGATGTGACTTTGGAAAAAAGCAACTTAATCTACTCCTGACTTTGTATGTTCTTTGTTCTGTTCCAGAAGTGTTACTTCCTGCCCCTGAGGTACCACAGAGCCACTGTCAGCTTCAAATCACTGGCAAATCTTCCCAACCTGCAGAAGGTGTTTCTGCTGCCACTGACACCACTGTTTTCATCGCTGTAGGCTGTGCCAACAGAAACACCATTGCCATTCATGATTGTGTTCTTATCAGGTGGCATCTCCCACTTCCATCCTGAACCAGCTCCCTGTGCCAGTAAGGTATCCCAGATTGCAGATCAAAGAAATAATCTTGTGTTGACTGTCTTGTGTGCTCCTCCAGCTGACCCACAGCAGGTGCTCTGGCTCAACTCTTAAAACTTAGTTAACCAGAAAAAGTGGAAATGTTTTGACTGTTTCTAGGCTGGCTTCTGGGACAGCCTCTCTCAGCATTTGTCACACATTTTAAAAATAACTTCAGAAGCTCCTCAAACACAGCATCTGCAACTATTTAACATTACATGCCCTAGGAGACCAGTCTCCACCAGACTTTCAACATAGTTTAGGAACAAGCCTATCCACCACTTCTCACAGAAGGTGAGTGTCTGAGCTACCAGCTGAGATACAGGATAAATCCCTTGCTATTCTGGTTAGTATGTCAGCATGAAAATCTCTGAACTTCAGTCAGGGTTCCTGTCCTTTCCCTTTCAGCCTAATGCTCATGAGAGTTTTTATGTTGCTACGAAAGCAAGGCCAACATGGATTCTCTCACCTGATTCCGTAACCACCAGTTCTTTGAGGAGGACACGGCCCCCTGGCTTAAGGATCCGTGCGATTTCTGCCAGCAGCTCCGCGCTGTGCTGCGCCACGCTGCCCGGCACCACGCCGGAGAGAACCACGTCGAAGCTGGACTCCCTGTGAGCCGCTGACGGGAGAGAAAGGGAAAGATGGAGAAATTTTACACACATACAGTACGGCCTCGCTTAATGCACCAATTCCTGCTCCCTCCTCCTCTCTCATGCTGGCCTACAATGGCAATAAACCATTAAAGACACCGGCCAGAGGAAGCACACCCAGGGTAAATCAGCATGTCTGCTGTGCTGCTAGTGGTACAAAGCAACAGTAGGTGCCGTCGCTGTTCCGAATGCTGACTTACAACCCTCAGATGTCAGCTCACAAACAGCAGCATCCTCTCCCTTCAAACACAACAGCGAAAAATTAAGCTTGTTCTTACACTGAGACAGCTGGTTAACGTTTTCCACAGAGACACGATTATCAGCTCCCACCACTGCCTGAATTTTATCCACCAAATCTTTCAGGGCTTCAACCGGCGAGGAGCTGTCCCAGATGATGGCCACACGCTGGCCTGGCACAACCCCGTACTCGCCCATTCCCACAGCAGCGAACCTGAGAGCAGCAGAGAGAAGAACAGGTCAGGGGGAGGCAGAGAGGAAGGGTAAGTGCCAAGGGCAGAGTGAACCCCTGTGGATTGTGACTTAACACGGACCGTCAACTTGCTTTCAGAAATGGCGATTATTTTCTAGAGACAGGCAGCACAGTTCTCACAAGCTGAGCATTAACATGACTTTAAGAAATAGCTGCACTTAAGGGCATAATTCAGTTTCTCATCAGATCAGAGACTAGTTTAGCAGGGACACTTAAACAAAACAAAAACTCCCCTCAGCTGCTTTCCTGAAAGCTTTGAAGAGAGATGTACACAGGATTTCTGTATCTCTAGACTGGTGACAGCTACATGACATGAAACACTGCCTTATCTCTGTCACTCAGGACATGACCTAGTGGAGTTTGCTTCTGCAGTATGCGAGATGGGAAAAAAAACCCCAAAAAACAAATACCACCACATAATTTGGGCATTCCCAGTATTTCAGATTGAGGCTTTTTCAGCTCTTGCCATTGGTGGTGCTGGGTGAGCCATGATACAGAAGGAAGAGGGGAACACAGTATGCAGTGAAGTGACAGTTTCTCAAAACCCATCTGCAGTGATATTTTATAGAAGACTGTATTCCTGACAGAGTCCAAAGAAAATCTGCCCTGTAGAAGTGTCACAACAGTACCATGCCATCACCACCTGCAGTCACAGCAGCACTGGCTACTGAAACAAATTACCCACCCTCTTTCACTCTACTCATCCAACATCAATCTATTTGCTTTCTAATCAAACATGACCACTGAGAACAGAGAGCTCAGTGCACTCAACAGCTGCCCTGTGTATCTCCAATTAGCTGCAAGCCACAGGCTTGCTTCAGGAGAGTCTGTTGTAAGCAAGGTCTTTATCAGAAGTCATTAGATTACACACAGTGGGTAATGCCCCATTGCTACCGTGCTCTCTGGAAAGCATGGCACACAGATAGCCTGCATCCAATTTAACTCAGCTGCCTGCAGCCAAGGCTGGAGTGGATTTTGACCTGCTGTTCCTCTTGCTCCAAGTGCCATGAGCCCCGCTCTCCTGGAAACTTCACACAAGTTCAGAAAGAGACAGCCCTCAGCCCTGTCATAGCTACTCCAGCAGGAATTGTACTATTGCAGCCCATGCTGCCAATGAGGTAAGGAGTGGGGAATGCTACATACAGGTCCCAGCGTCGCAGAGCTGCCTCTGCGTGCGCATGCAGCATAAGCTAAGCAACTACAACACATAAGTAACACCAGTAAACACACTTATTAATCTCATTTAAAAGTCACCTTTCACAGGAAAAAAGGCTGAAAATCTCAACATACATAAGCTGTTGGGCCAGTGTGGAAAAAACCCAAATAAACAACAAAATAATTCCAAAGTCACACCTTCCTCTCAGAACAGCAAATTTTGGCCTTTCAAGACCAACCAGAGCCCAAAATACATCAACAGCGACACCAGCTTGCTCCAGACCCTCAAGATCCAACCCAAAGTAAGCAGGGAGCCATGGCCACCCTCAAAGAGATGCCATCACACAGCCTTCTGTGCATGTGAAGGCTGGGACCATCCAAGCATTCACGATCATATTCTCTATGAGATAGCAGGGAGGATATTTACCCCACCCCTCCCTTTTTTTTTTTTCCCCTACTAGTAAGTGAAACATATTTAATGTGAAAGGTTCTGTGCCAGTCTTCTTTGTCAGTATCCCCAGTTCCAGACCATGGTGGCATGGCTCGTTTTGCTCCCCAAGCGCTCGGTGAAAGCCGGGAATGGGCGGCTTATCTTCATTTCACACACATTTAACAGCCCTTGAGGAACACGACTGCTCAAAACAGGGTCAGAAAGGGGCCTCAAATTATACTGGAGCTCTCCAGCTTCGGTAGGTTAAGAAGATACTTCATGGAGCAGGTCAAAACTTCAAACTAAAGCCTCCTGGGCGCTCTGGACCTCGCTGTACGCAGCAGGCAGCTCCCAGCGGCAAGCTCGGGACGCAGCCCTAGGCTGCGGGCACCTACCTTACCGGCCCTACAGCAGTCAGCACTTAAAACACGGCCCCGCGCAGCGAAAAGGCAGAATCGGCCTCTGAATCACCGAGCCCCGCGCCGGGAGCTTCTCCCAGGGACGAGGGACTAGATACGTGAGGGAATTGCACCCAGGAACATCCACGCAGCGGCGAACGCCTCAGACGAGGCCCCGGTAAAACCCTTTTCAGGGGAAAAAAAAATGGGAGTATCCGCCAAGGCAGGAGGCGACCCCACTCACCTGTCGCGTTCACCCCGCTGCAGCTCCGCTCGCCCTCGGCCGCAACTGCCCTCACCCTCGCCTCTTCACGCGCCGTCTCGCTCTGACGGCGTCACCGCCTCGTCCCACCCACGTGATGTCATCGCCCTCTGCCCGCTTCCAAGATGGCGGCAGCGGGAAGCCTTCGGCGGGCGGGTTGGCGGCTGTGGCGGGGCCGCGCGGGTGAGGGGGCGCGTCTGGGAGGGAACGCCCTCGCTCCTGCGCCCGTGCTCGCGCCCCTGCCCGGGCCGGGCGCGCGGCGGGCGGGCCGAGGCGGGGCTGGGCGGGGAAAGGTGAGGTGAAGGGCAGAGGCCGGGTGCCGCCAGGGGGCGCCACGGGCCGCGGGGTCGGACAGGGCCCGGTTTCGGTTTCGATTTCTCTTCCCGGTTCCGGTTCAGGCCCAAGGCCGTCCGCTGCCCGTTCCAGCTGCGACACCCGAGGAGTGCGCCTCATTTCGGGGAGCTCAGTGCCTGGGGGGAGGCTGCTGTGCAGGGTCTGGCGCGAGGAGAGCCCTTCACACCTCCTTGACCGCAAAACCGCCCCGCAGCCCCGCGAGGGCGCTGAAGGAGGGGATCCGAGGGAGAGGAAGTTGGTGTTGGGTTTTTTGAAGTGTGGGCCGTGCAGCCCGATCTTAGTGAAACAACCCAGCCAAACCGCACTGCAGATAGATTAAAAGCTCTCAGTGTCTATAATTGAAAAGCTGCAGCGCCTTTGAGTCCTTGGAGGAACACGCCCTGCAATCAGTGTGTTATACCTGTTAGGACTGCTCTCTCCAGAGTTTTCCTCACCTCTTGCCCCGAGCTTGAGTGTCAGCACCTTCCTTTAACTCTTCTCCTAGCTCAGGGACTCAAAAAGGAGGGAGGACGTGCTGCAGAGGAGTCAGCATGTGTTCATGTGCCTGGTTTCAGGTCCAAGATTGGGAAACCCCTTTCTATTTGCAGTAACTGCCATCTGTGTGGTTCTTTCCTCACAAACCATTCTCACTTTATTTACATCAAGTAAATGGGAGCTCGGGTGAGAGAAGTACTTCTCAGAAGTGTAAAAAAAGACTGTACAAATTTCTGTTCCTTGCAGCTGTGTTTACCACAGCTCTTTTCCTCACCTTAATTTTCTGTGCTTCCTTGGCAGGCAATGTCTGACTCTTGGTTTCCCTTTCAGCAGTCAGGTGCCAGCTCTCCCCACCACAGCGTGCTCTCCGGGCCTCAGCCGTGCTGAGGAGAGTCTCTGACGAGCAGAAGGAGCCATTTGCATCTTCCTCTCAGCAGCAGTTTGATTCCCATCCAACCGATCACCAGCCTGGACAGGAACCTCATGGCCCTCGCCCCAGGTAACTCCCTAGCTATTCCTAGTGCTGTCCTGACAACACTGGGATCAGAGCGCTTTGCTTTCCTGAAACTTGTAATGAGAGACAACGAGATTCAGAGTTAATGGAGCCTCAAACTGCAGCAACTGGAAAGCTGGTTTGCTGTGACAGTGCAAATTCCACTGTCTGCTGTGGAGATGGGATGAGACTGGATTTCAAGAGGGAACCTCTCTGGTCTGCAGAGTGCAAGCCCTCGCTTTTGTGTAAAACTACACAAAATAAGGACAGTATGTTTTCCAGCTGCCTGTTTCTATAAACCCCCCATTGTAAAAGCTGATAGTTTAGTTGGTTTTTAAAGGAGGTGGAATCTGAGGCCAGTTGGTCTCCTGATCAGCACCTGTGTTGAGCCATCCCTTATTTTTCTCTTCTCCTCTCATGGCAAAGGTTTGTTAAGAATCTTTTGTGTGACAAGGAAAGGATGTTACAGGAGGAGACAAGAGTTGCACTAAGCAAATCTCCAAGCATGCCTGCTGGCAGTGAGTGGTGGAGTCCAGGTTGCTGATGTTTGGTGGTGATGTGCCCCTCACTGTAACAATACCTTCTCATAGTTACACTGGCCAGGGCGGCCAGGAGTCTGAGGACTATGAGAGCGAGGAGCAGCTGCAGCATCGAATCCTCACAGCAGCGCTGGAGTTTGTGCCTGAACATGGCTGGACTGCAGAAGCCATTGCAGAGGGAGCCAAGGTATGTGGGGAGAGAAGCAAAGAACCAGTTAAAACTGGATGGAGCTGAAGTCCAAAGACAGCCAGGGCTGCATGCTTCCCCCACATACTCTTGGGCACAGGGCAGGTTTGTGTCCCAGCTACTCCAGGATGACCCTGTCAGAGTTAAGCTAAGGCACACCATAGAGTAGTGATCCTAAACAGCAGAAAAGGTGGACAGGAAGCACTTTCTAATTCAGCATTGCTTTAACTTCATGCAACTTCATTCCCAAAATAAATACATTTTTTCTGGCTGGATCCTGCTTAGCAGTGTATGACCTGGGCTGTGCTTCTCCCTTCTTCCCTACAGACCCTGGGTCTCTCTGTTGCTGCTGCAGGGATGTTTTGCAGCGATGGCAGTGAACTGATCCTGCATTTCGTGTCTCAGTGCAACACCAAGCTGTCTGAGCTGATGGAGCAGGAACAAAAGCTGGTGCAGCTGGGTGAAGCAGAGTGAGTATTGAGTATGAAAAGACATCTTCCTTGGCAGACTTTGGGGACCGGATAGAGGCCACCCGGGACACAGATACTTTAAAGTAAAATATGTAATTTCCCCAAACAAAACTACCTTCCCAGGTACAGGGCTGGACCAGGGGTATGATGGATACATAATACTGTGCATATCTACTGCTGAGGCAGGAAAAATACTGATATTTCAATTTCAGAATTGAGTTTAACTTGGTTATTTGTATTTCCCTGCCCCAGGAAGAAGCCTACAGATCAGTTCCTGAGAGATGCTGTCGAAGCCAGGCTGAGGATGCTGATCCCATATATTGAGAAATGGCCCCAGGTATAAAACGAATATCAATATTGTATCTTTTTTTGTGGGTATTTTCAACACCCTGTGGCTTTCAACATAGTTGTTCTACCAGAGTAGTTCAAGATTATAAATGAAACCCTCACTGGCTTCAGGTGATTTCTAGCTTTCAAGAGGAGAGCAACCTTTCAAAGAGAGCAACTTTAGAACATAAATTTATTGTAGTTCTGGAAAGGAAAACATCTCTGTGGTTCACTCCACTCATCTGGAATCCCCGAGGATAACCTGTGTCTCTGTTCAGTCCTGTTCCCAGTGTCACTGCAAGTCAGCCTTCTTGTGCTGGCTGCACCAGTATCACCAGACAGCTGGCAATGCTGCTCTGTGGCAATAAACTGCCTGTCTAGTGTGTGAACAACAAACCCTCAGCAGCTTGAGGATGATCTGTGAGCTGAGAGGTCTCCATGCTTCAAAACTCAAGTCTTGAGCCATTCTTCCCAGAGTGGGAAGGGGATTGAATTGTAGCCAATTGTTCCCAAATTCTGGCTGCAGAGTCAGCCTCTGCTGAGCAGCCTCGCCCATGACACCCACTTCATGAAAAGAAGTGATTCACATTTTTGTTCCAGATTTGTGTAACTTGTCCTGTGAAGGATGTGTATGGTTTGTGACTCTCCTGGCATTGTGCTCCCATGTTCAGAGGCTGCAGAACCCTAGTAGGGCTGTTATGGCTGGCAGTGCTGCCCTTGGGAGCTGCTTTGAGTTCAAAATCAGAGAGAGAGATTTGACCCCCTGCACACAGGGTTACATCACGAGTGTGAGTCAGTCCTTCTCTCTTCCACTTTCTCATTTACCCGTGTTTCCTTTGCAGGCTCTGAGCATCCTGTTGCTTCCACGGAACATTCCCTCTGGCCTCAACCTCCTCACCAGCATGATCGATGATATCTGGCATTATGCTGGCGACCAGTCCACAGATGTAAGTCTTTGTGCTTTGCAGAGCAGCTGGGTCTACCCCTCAGCACTTCAGTAAATGATGGGTTGAAGCAGGAATCAGCTACATCTCTCTTGACACGATCTGTTTGTTGACTGAGGAAGACATTTTCAGAAGCACCCAAGGGTCCTTCTAAGCTGTAGTTTAATTTACAAAGGGATTTAGGAGCCAGTGGGACTAAATGCTAATTAGTGCCAACAGGATTAGTGCAAATTAAAAAGATCTACTTTCCTAGACTCTTTGAGTGCTCTTTTTTTTTCTTTCTTTGAAAGACACAGAAAAAGTTGTTGAGATTTTGACTAAGTTGATCCAGTATTCAATGAGCGAGCAGCATGTCTCTGTTGAAGCATTTGCCTCTTCCACCAGCAGCCCATTTACAGATTTGACTTGAAAACCTTTAAAGAACCTACCTAAAAATACCAGTTAATTATTAAAGCTTTCATCTTTCTGGCAGGAAATAAAAGAAAATTATAACCTTAATTAAAGCAATTAATAAATTACTTTAATTCACATAGATGTAGGGAAAGATGAGAAAAGCTGAAATGAGCCATTTAGACAAACTACTTTAATAAACTTCTTTTATCTGTGTATAAAAGAGAAGCTGCCACAATGAAAAATAAATGACAGAAAAATTAAAGGAATAACCCAGAAAAGAATTGAAAGTCTGATGGCATCAGGGACTGCAAGTCCCTTACAGGTTCTGAAAGTCACATTAAGATGTCAGTGTCTGCACCGAACTGTTCCTGAAGCCTTCTCATTATGCAGGGTTTAGGAGATGTTCTACAGTTGGTTGCTTCTCCTGAACTGTTACATGAGTTTCTTGGGGAGCTGTGGTGCTGAGCCAGCTTCCTCTCCCCTAGTAAAAGGTTTAACGCCCCTTCAGGTGGCTGGGGTGTTTTTGGGGAGCAGGAGAACAATCGACAGAAAGAGTTTGGTCTCTGGCACCTGAGAGATTCAGCTGCAAGTGGCAACACTCCTCGTATTTCTCACCTCGTCAAAGCTTGAAGGTCGTGGTGCAGACAGGGGAGCTTTCAACCCAGCTGTTTTCTGAACCACGGCCATGTTTTCATTTTTCTGTTGCTTTGTAATCATGAGTGAAACACATGGTATTTTTTTTTCTAGATAATAGCAGCAAACAAAGTTGAAGACTAGTTTTTGTTTAGTTTTTTTTAAACATTTACCTATTTTGTCTGCCAGTGATTCAGGTGCAACTGGAAAAATGGAAGCATTTGAGTTCTTTGTGAATCTTTGTATTGTGTAATTGCACAACTGTGTGACTGTAAGGCATCCTACAGTGCTGCTGCCAGCAGCATAGCAGGGCAGCGGGCACGGCTGGTGGAAGGTGTATCTCTGTGCACTCTTGAACAGTCCTCTCCTCTCTTTGTTCCCTTTTGTCACACTTGTATCTGGTGCAGACTGCAGCTCAAGTTCAGTACTAAATGCAGCCATTTCTCACCTAATCAGATCTGGAATGGGAGCTTTTTGTGACCTGACAGTGGTCTGTAAAGTGGCAATAAGCTCTTGTGCTGTGCACACAGGGGCAAGGGGCAGTTTCTTAGTGCCTGCTTGCAGCCAGCAGCAGGAGGTGAGGATTTTTGTGACCAGTTTTAGACAAGGTATTTGTGACTTTCTGTCTGGTGCCATGGGAGCAGCTGTGCTGTCAGGTGGTGGTGCTGGCTGCTGGCCCACTGCATCACAGAGACGATTACACCATGTAAGTGGGAAGGAATGTGCAGTTGCTGTGCTGTTTTCCTTTGCTGGTCTCTCCTCTGCATTCATGAGCCACATTCTTGATCTGCATTCAGGTCACACCTTTGTCTCTCTGATTTCATGCCCTTACAGTTTAACTGGTACACTCGTCGGGCTGTGCTTACTGGTATCTACAACACCACTGAACTGGTGATGATGCAGGATTCGTCCCCTGACTTCGAGGACACTTGGCGCTTCCTGGAAAACCGAGTAGCTGATGCCATGAGTATGAGGGATACAGCAAGTCAGGTAATGTTAACGGCAAGGTACACGAGCAGTGTCCCCCTTCTTCTCAAGCATGTATGTAGACAGACATGGCTTTCCAGTCGTGCACACCACTTGTTTGCTGAGAGACCACTATGTACTGGCAGGAGATGGAATAAATGCTGTCAGTTCAACATCATTTTGCTAGTAAAATATAATGTAGGTGCCATCTTTGTCAGACTGGCCAGATGGTCAGAAGACATGCTCCCAGGATTTCTTAGAATCATCAGATGTTTTGGGTAGGAAGGGACCTTTCAAGTTTATTGAGTCCAACCCCGCTGCAGGGAGCAGGGACATCTGCAACTAGAGCAGGTTGCTCAGACCCTCAGCCAACCTCACCTGCAGTGGTGCCAGGGATGGGGCAGTGACCACCTCTCTGGACAACCTGTGTCAGGCTCTCATCACTCTCAGCATCAAACATTTCTTCCTTCTCTCCAGTTCTAATCTTCCTCTTAGTTTAAACCCATCACCCCTTGTCCTGTCCCAACAGGCCCTGCTCAAAAGTCTGTCCCCATCTTTCCTATAGGCCTCCTGAAGTCCTGAAAGGCCACAAGCAGATCTCTCTCTCCTGTATTCTTATTTCTGGGTATCATTTGTGTGCACTGCTTGGCTTCTGTCAGCACCTTTCTGTAGCAAATATGTGTTTGTTCTGCATCACATCTCTGAGTGTGGGTGGCCACAAGTCTTAAGTGCAGAAGAAAGCCAAAAGGTCAAGTTTTCCTTTGGTCTCCTAGGTACAGTCAACCGGAGAAGCAGTTGTCCAGGGCCTGATGGGAGCTGCAGTTACTGTAAGTAAAGCTGAATCAAGCCAGGTTGTGAGGCAGAATTGTGTCTCTTCCCTTCCATGTTCAATGTCACCCAAATTTCCCTCCCAGATTTAGGGGACAGCATGAAAAAGAATTGTCTTCATAAGTTAAGGATGATTTTCTGGGTAGTATGGGGTTAATTCACTGGTTTGTGATGAAAAAAAAAATAATTGTATCAGAGCATAAAAAAATAAGTCTGAGGCTGTAGGGTGAGTTTTAGGAATGAGAGACAGGTAATCAGAATAAATACAGCTGTCGTTCATCGCTTGTCATGAGATCCCTTCTTCTGCCAGTCCCTGCACTGGAGATCTCAGCAGAAGGTCTGTGCTGCCATGGACATGTGGGAGGTGACCACAGCAGGGTGACTTCCTCAAGCTATTTCAGTGGACTGCAGTGACCTTCCAGGAATTCCTTCACTTCTTGGTAGCATCCTGGACTGGTCTGTGTCCATGCAGAGGGAGCTACTCTTCTTCTGGGATACCAAACAATCCTTTGTGTACCCAGGAATTATTTTTGAAGGGCTTCATGGCTTCTGCGCGATGGTATTTTTTAACAACTCCATTGCATTTATCAGGAAAGTGATGTTATCAGAAATCAGTTTTCCTTGTACCAGTACAGGAAAAAACAGGTTGGAAGAATATAAATTAGAATAATTTTTACTGTATGAAGCAGTTCTTGGGAAGCTCTCCCACCTCCTTCCTCCTGCAGTTACAGTGGAACCATGTAATATCTTTAGTGTTTCTCAGTGTCTCTCTGCTGTCACACCTGTGGAAGCCAAGAGGATACTGCTGCACGCTCTATCTGTGCTCTCGTACCTCAACACAGTGCTCTCCTGCAGACTGTGCCCCTGCGGTCTGGGTCTGTGCCTAGACTGCTTCTGAAGCAGGGACAGGGTTTGCAGCCGGCTGGTGGTGTGCCAAAATCACCCCAGTACAATGACCATTGGGACCACCAGTCTGGACTTCCCATTACTGAGGGTGCTGGATGGCTGTGCTGAGCTCTCCAGGTCTCTGGATGAGCAACCTGAGTGACTCAGAGGCTTAAACGAACTCTCAGCGTCTGTGTGGCCACCGAAAAAACCCCACATCTGAAACCTGCCGACCTAGCGAGCAGGTTCGGGTCCCAAGGCGTCTGTGGCTGGATCCAGGGCGATCCTCCTCCACCCCTCTTGGGTTCACGGCCGCCCTCTGGCCGCAGACGGTGCCTTTCGCCGCTCAACTCCCCGGCTCACGGGCCTCCCCAGCAGCGCTGAAACCGCCAGGGCGGGGCAGCCACCTTCGTGCCGCTCCTCGAGGCGCCGGTACTTAACCCTCCTCTCCCTCTGCCCCGCAGATCCGGAACCTGGCGGGGTTGAATCAGCGGCGGTGAGGAGGGAGCCGACGGCGAGAGAAGAGCCGGGGCGGGCCGCGCCCGAACCTTTCTCGGCACCAATAAAGCCAAAGCTCAACGTGGCACGGACTCTTTTTGGGGACGCACCGGCGGCGGGGAGCGGGGCGGGGACGGGCCGCTCCGGGACGAGTGGGTCCTCCGGGAGGCGGTGGCCGGCAGGGGGCGGGCGGGAGCGGGGCGGTCCCAGAGCGGGACGGCGGCGGCGACGGGCGCAGAGCGGCCATGCCGTACGCGAATCAGCCCACGGTGCGCATCACCGAGCTGACGGACGAGAACGTCAAATTCATCATCGAGAACACGGACTTGGCGTGAGCACCGCCGCGGGGCCGGGGGCGGGCGGGGCCGGGGGCGAACCGGGCCGTGGTGGGTTCCCCCCCCTCCCCACGGGCCCTGCTTCGTGGAGCGGCGGAACGAGCCGCATTGCTCCGCGGGGATCGCAGCCCTCGGGTCGCGGCCTCCTCTGCCGTCAGGCAGCCCCGGTGGGGGCCTGGTCAGGGCCTCCGAGACCGCAGCCCCGACAGGCTGGAGCGCTGCGAAGCTCCCATTCTCTCCCGCCTTAGCACGGGGTTTTTCTCTCCCTCAGGGTGGCAAATTCCATTCGAAGAGTATTCATCGCAGAAGTGCCCATCATAGGTACCGTACTGCCTGTGGACATGGTGCCCTGGGCCACTGTCACCTGCTGCCGTCATTGCTTCCCTTCTGTTTTCCCCTCTGTCTCCAAGCTCACCTCACCCGTGTTTAGCCTGTCAGCCCTGGGTACTATCAGATGCTGTCTGAGCTTCACTGTAATCTCCGTGACATTTTCTGTGTCCTTGCAAGCTGTTCGGCTTTCCCCTGCAGCAGTATTTCTCAGCCTGTGACTTCTCTTTGCAGCCATCGACTGGGTCCAGATAGATGCCAACTCCTCTGTACTACACGATGAATTCATCGCACACAGGCTGGGTGAGTGCCATGCATAGGGAGAAAGATGTCATGGGGTCTCACCCAAACATTACCCCAATTTTCCTCTTCCCACAGGTCTCATCCCTCTCACCAGCGATGACATTGTGGATAAAATGCAATATTCCAGAGTGAGTCAAGCAAAATGTCTTGGGTGGTTATTTTGATGGTGGTAGGTGCCTGATCTGATGGGAAGCGCTACAGATTTCATGCTGGCATAGGTTTGGTGTAAAGGTCTTGACCTGTTCTGTCCCAGGACTGCACATGTGATGAGTTCTGCCCAGAGTGCTCTGTGGAGTTCACCCTTGACGTCCGGTGCAATGAAGACCAGACTCGGCACGTCACATCCCGTGATCTCATTTCCAACAACCCCCGGGTCATACCGGTCAGTGAGATCTTTCTGCTCGTCATCAAGTCCCCTCTATTGTCCTCTCTGTTTGTGGACAAAACAAGGCCTTCAAGCACTTTTCACTTTGTCCAAAGTCCCATGTAAAACATAGTGGGAGAGCAAAATAGGAACATCTGTAGAAACAGCAGCATATGTCAGCACCCTGTTCTTCTTTGCCTTGTCGGCCCTCACTCACACTCTGATGGAGTGTCAAAGCAGTCTGGCCTTGTCAGAGCCTCATCCTGCACCCTTCATCTCAAACTCTTGTGAGGCTCTAGTGCTGCCCCTCAATCTCACCTTGAACACTTGGAGCATGTGCCCTTGTGTTTCCAGCTTGTGCTGTGTCAGTGTATTTTACTGCCCACCTACTGCTGGGACTTGGACAAGTACAGCTGCTTAGAAGGCTGGGGGGCAACCCAGAGGCCTCTGGTTTTCTGGTTCTTGGCTCTGAGCATGGCAAGGAGTGAGGCCAGGGCACTCCTGCCAAATGGATCTTGCCCAGTCTCTTTGGGGAGGGTTGGTGGAGCCAAAGCCAAACAGATGCAAAGGGACTTAATGGAGAATGGTTTATAATGAATAGTTTAAAATGCTATTAAGTCTGCATCTGGATGTCACCACAACTTGGGTCCTGCTTCTGGTGGCTGGTGACAGTATCTGCCCAAATAAAGCCTGGCCATAGCCTTCTGTCCTTGCTTGCTTCTGCTGAGGTGCTGTGAATGCTGCATGTCACCTGCCAGTGGTTGTAGGGGTGACTCTGGGCTGTGGCACGCTTTGGGCTGGAGGGCTCCTCATCCTGGGGGGATGCCCCTGGGGGAGCAGCTTTGGGGATGAGCAGGCTTGTGGGATGAGATATTGACTGTCTAGTTGCATCTGCCTGGATTGTCCTGATTTCTGTGAAACAGAGTGGGCTAGATTTGTTGCTGTAAATCACTCTAGAGTGGCTCTTTGCAGGCTCTAACTTGTAGGCAACTACTATTGAATGTGGGGGAGAAAAGCTTCAAAAATTAATTTAAATTGAATTAAAATAAAATCTTGCTGTAAATTCACTCACTTTGGTGCTTCTTCTGCAGGTGACATCTCGGAGCAGGGACAATGACCCCAATGACTATGTGGAGCAGGATGGTAAGTGGCAGTTGAAGGACACCAGAATCATGTATTAGTGAGGTTTGCATTTTGTCTTAGTGCTGCTGGAAGGTTATCCCCAGAGCTAAGGTTTGGTATCAGAGGGTGCTTCTCCCTCCTTGTGAGAGCTTAGAGACAACAAAGGTGTAAAATTCCCTGCTGTCTGCTGTTGGCTGGGGGTCTGAGCTGTGCCTCTGGGCACATGTGCAGCTCCTTTTTTCTTAGCAAGATGTTTCTCAGCTACTCTGTGGACACAGGTGAGCCCTGACTTCTAGTGATGTCTTCCTGGACACTAAAAATTACAACTTTTGCATTCCCGTGGTATGTACACTCACCTCTCTGCAGCCTTCTCAAAGGGGCGTGTGCTTCTCCGCAGACATCCTCATTGTGAAGCTGCGGAAGGGCCAGGAGCTGAGGCTGAGAGCCTATGCCAAGAAGGGCTTTGGCAAGGAGCACGCTAAGTGGAACCCCACAGCCGGTGTGGCCTTCGAGTATGATCCAGACAACGCCCTGAGGCACACCGTGTATCCCAAGCCAGAGGAGTGGTATGTCCTGGTGTCTGCCTGGAGGGGCTAGAAAAGATTTTCCTAAAGGCATCTGCATTTCAGACAGTGATTTTGGTCAGTATGTGATCGTGAGTGTGTCTGTTGCTCCTCCTTGCACAGGCTCTGCTCCTGTGCTTGGGCACCAAGGCCGGCCACTGGGTAGCAGCTGGGTGCAAGGTGGACAGGTTGGTGGCCACCTCTTGTCCTCCTCTCATGCACTGTTGCTGCTGTTTAACCTCACTTGCTTTTGTGTTCTTTCTTACCACTCATTCCTGTTTTTTATTCCCTGCACAAGTGGCATGTAGGTCAGGGTAAGCTCAGAGGGAAGAGTAGATCTGCACAAGGTGGAAGAGGTTGCTGTGAGAGCCCAGGGTGGAGGGTTAGGTTGCAAGGCTGATTTTGCAGCCCTGTCTTGTTAGAGGGAGCGTGGTGTGTGAGCTCTGGCAGCAAAGTTTCCCTCTTTGGTGCTTTCCTCTGCTCTGCTATATTGTTCTGCACCAGCAGCATGCTGTGTCGCAGCTAAAAGTGATGTCATTTTGCTTTTGGAAAGCTGCTGTCCTGCACTGGCCGGGCTGAGGGTTTTACACAGCAGCACTTTACCATGAGTGGATACCTGAGCTGCTCCAAGATGTTCTGCAGCCCAGTGCCCTGAGAGAGACATCCTGTCATGAGGCACGCCAGAACCAGAGGCAGAGCGAGGAACAGGCCGCTTTAGCCAAGGCAGGCTGAGAGGAGACTGGAGGGGGTAGTGGTTGTGGTGCCGTGATCACAGGGCAACAGCCAGAGCTGCCTCAAGGTTGGGATGACCTTGGAGCAGGGGCAGGTGTGGTGCAGGGACTGCAGAAGCTGGGACTGAGCGAGTGGGAGCTAAAGCCTGAGCAGAGGTGCAGCTGGAGAGGAGGCTGCGGCAGAAGGAGCTCAGCAGGTTTTGCTCCTGTCACCACCAGGCCCCATGCTGCCAAATTTGACTGTGAGTGGCTGCAAGTGGTAGCAGGTAGGTAGTGGCAGCTTCATGCTGTGGAGGTGTGACTTAGAACCATTGCAGACCGTGGCCTTGTGCAGTCCCTTGCTAAGATAACTCTCAGTAAAGGAGCTTGCCAGAGGTGCTGTTAACCTGGATTTCACACCTCAGCTGGACTGCCAGGGGCTTTCTGCTCAGGAACTGTCTCACTGATCCTGCACAGCTGGGTTTGTGCTTGGGAGGGCTGAGAAGCCTTTTGTTGCCCGAAGTTGAGATGCAGGTGAATCCATAACGTGTGAAATGGGCTGGGATCTGCCTGCAGACAGTCTATCCCCATTTGATAGCTGGAAGGAGCAAACTCCACTTGGCTTTGATGGGTTCTGTGTTTCCAGCTCCATCAGTCTGGGGTGAATGGGATGTGCCGGGCGTTGGGCTACTCCAGTGCTTTATCGGGGCAGTGCTCTGGGATGTGCAGTGAGAACCAGGATGACTGGTAGTGCCAGAAATCTGGAAATGGGCATTTCCCTTCATGTGGATGATCTGCACATGTGGACTGGAGCTGAACTGAGAACTGCCATCTACAGACCAGGCTGTCAAGGGGAAGGTCCATGAGAGGCTGGTTGTGGTGACGTGCTGCAGAGCTTGGCAGTTCTGTGCTTAGGAGCAAGTGACAACAGTTGATGTGCCAGCCTGTTGTCTCTGGCAGATTTGAGGGTGGAACTGGGTAGTTTTGAAGTTCACAAATGATTTGCAGCAGGTAAATTGCCCCAAAGCTCAGTTGGTTATCTGGCTGATAGATTGGAGGCTTGAAAAGTGAGAATGTATCTGTGATGTGGAATTTCAAATTTGGATTTGAAATAATTTTAGGCTTTATTTTAGTGCTGTAAAAAACCTCTGGTTTGGTTTCTTAATGCTGGTTGGCTAAGTCTTGACACCAAGGAAGAGACAGATTTGGAATACTGCTTTGAGTTGACCTGACAGATGCCAGGCAGGCTGAGATATCACTGGGTTTGCCTTCTTTTCATCGGGAAATGTCACAGTGTGAAGTTTTGAGAGTTTGGGCTTTTGGAAAGGTCAGTGTTGCAGAGAACAGCCCCAGCTGCATGGCTGAGCACTTGCACTTTGGCCGTAGGGTGCTTCCCTGGCTGGGTGAACCAAGGCACTGGCAGAGTTGGCTTCATCTGGAGGAACTTGGTGCATTATACATCAGGCCGGGTACCTGGAAACAGTTTTTTTTGGGAAGTTCTTGACAAATTATGTATAAAAATTGGAAAAATCCCAAAGGAGGATTGACATTGGAGCTGCCTGTTCCCTGATGATACATCTGTCTTTCCAAGTTCATCTGGTTCTGTGGGAAGACAATACAGAGAAAAAGGCCCCTTCTATGCAAGACTAGCTATTATTTTCAGTTTGGTTTTTCATGCGAGTTGCTTTTTGAGGCTGTTGGCAGAGCACTGACATGCAGCTGGACTCTCAAAGCAGCAGTCGTGGCTGTGGGAACC
>VYZU01066777.1:0-11200 GCA_013401355.1 Ceyx cyanopectus
AAAAAAAAAAAGAGAGAAGGTAACAACAAAAATATTTTCCTATAGTCAGAGAAGAGTCTTCAATTTGATTCTTAGATTTCTTACCCTTCAGTTCTGACTTTTTCAGAGATTAAATACCAAGGAGAGAAGTGAAAAAGTCTCAAAACCTCAAACCATGAATGAATTTTGCAAATTAAAAAATATAAAATACTTTGAAATATATTAAGCTATTTTAAAGAACACAATTTTATTTAAAACTTGTCTCAGGAAACAGATGTTTCATCCAGCTACATTAGCAGACAGAACAAAGACTAACTTGTTGCATCGGGCTGCAATACTGGCTAAAGGTCCCCATTGCTGCTGCTTACTTCTGCCTCCCTGCCATGCCATGTTGATCCACTGGTTATGCCATCAGCACTATTTTTGTAGGTTTGTGCTGCAGAAAAAAAGTGTAAATTTACCACTGCCTCTGATGCTGATGAGATTTCTGTCCACAGGATTATCTGTGTCAAAGTATGCCAACCAGAGGAAACAATGGCCAGAAACAAGTGATTCTTTGTCTGTCTTGAACTCTGGTCTTCAGTGGTGTTGTGATAGAATTTCCTTTGACCTATTATATTTTATTACAGAATTATAAAATGATCTTTTAATATTTTTTTTGTGGATTTTTTCCTTTGACTGTGTGAGCATTTGTTCTCACACAGAGTGAAAGAAGTGTTTTCTGGTAAGATGGAGTTTGGATTCCAATCCAAACCCGTGTTATTGTCAAAGATAGTGAGGTACAACTACACAAGGATTGTGGATATGTTAGAAGAAAGAGCTGTGTTCTGATTTGTTAAATACTTGGGACTGATGATAGGGATTAGGGACTCCTTCTTGAATATGTGTTTAAAATGTTGTAAGTTCAAGTGTCCATTTGAAAACTGGAGTTTGGCTCCATTACCTTTGTCAGACTGCAGTCATGCTTCAGAATAAATAATTTTTTGACTAAAGTTAAGGTGGAAGAGAATCACAGGGAAAATTGTCAGTGGAGACGTGGATTGTTTTTTATTTTTTCTATATTAAAAAGCAAAGATAGTGGGTATCATGCTATAATTTTAACTGGCAAAGAAAAACAAAAATCAAACAGGTATTCCTTGGTTTTGTTTTCAAAGGGACCTATTTCTACTTGAATTGTCTTTGAGTTATACAATACAAAGAGTGAGCTGGGGACATACATGAAAGGAAGAATTGGCTGCTATATAATACAGTTGGCTGTTTCTTAATGATTNTGACTCCCATTGCCTCTTGTCCTGTCATTGGATGACATTGAGAAGAGTCTGGCTCCATCCTCCCTACACTCACCTTTAACATATTGATAGACACTGATGAGGTCCCCCCTCAGTCTCCTCTTCCCCAGGCTAAAGAGCCCCAGCTCTCTCAGCCTCTCCTCGTAAGGGAGACGCTCCACTCCCTTCAGCATCTTTTTGCCATTGACTCGGCTAAACTTGTGTCTTGCACTGACACATCTGTGATGCAGATGGAAGCAGTGGCTTGTGTCTGCAGCATTCGATGGACTGATAACTCACTGAGGCTCTTCCTGGCTTAGGTGTTCAACAGCTGCTGCAGATCAATTGCTGGACTATTTGTTTTAGTAAATTGCCCGTATGTCTTTCATGTCATCCAATATCAGAGAAATGCCACTTTATTATAAACTGACAGAAGACTGTGAAGTCAAGCATGGAAATGTGTATGTATGTGGTTTCTTTGGCTTTCCACAATAACTTTAAATGAGTGTGAAGAGAAGACAGAGGCTGCAAGCAGAAAGCCTGTAGTGGAGAAAATGGACAGGATGTGCTTGTGACTCTGGAGATAGCTTTGTTCTGCTGGCTCAGTGCTCAGAGAAAACAGCTCTTTATTGCTATATTGACAGTATTAGCAGTTACCAGGGCAAATCTTTATTCCTGACACACCTGTCCAATGGCTTAAATATTTTTTTTTATACTTAGTTTATACATGATGTGTTTACCCCAGAAAATCTCTTCCATGGTGTTTGGTTGGTTGGGTTGTTGGGTTTGGTTTTGGTNCTGATGTAGCTGGAGAAGTTAAACTCTGGGGTGAGATACAGGTGCAGTGTTTTGCTCTGATTAGTGACATGAACATGAGAAATTGGGGGATTCCTTTAGTGAATCTTGAATTAGGGACCCCAGCTTAAAGAAAGCAAATGCTCAAAAAAGTGTGACTCTGGATGTGGTCCATACATCCATTCCTTTGAAATACAGGATGCCTCAGTTGGTGGGGAAGAAGAGCTGCTCTCACAGCTGTGAAACTATTAAATGCTGCCCCAGGGGGAATGCTATCTTGCTATGGAAATGAATTCAGAAATGTGACATTTTTGCTGGCAGGGACAGGTGGTGTCTGTGAGAGCCTGACTGACTGCCATCGGTTTGCCTGATGGATTGACTCTCATCACTGCTGAGCCAAAATTCATTGATTTTTGCACTTTCTTCTTCTTGGGATGACCTTCTCAAGAGGGAGACTGACGATTCTTTACTTTTTTTTTTTCCCTACCCTTCAACTCATCACTGATCCCTTTTGTTTATTTGTTGGCTTGGCTGTTTTTTTGTTTTTTTTTTTTAAAAACAAAACAGTTACCTTAATGCCTGCTAATTACAGATTGAAGATAAGGAAGGTAAGTCAGTGGGCTGAATAGAAGAGCAAAGTGCACAAACAGCTGATCTTTGAGAGAAGAGGCAGAAGTTGTTGCAGCTTCCCATGTTTGGGAACTGATGTATCATCAGAACAATAGTGTTGCTGTCCCACTAAAAATATTTGTCACGAAGAGGAGAAGAGGGGACAGGCAAAGTAGAAGTAAAAATCTTTAGAGTTAATTTAAAACCAGGTCACCTCAAAAAAGATAGCTTGGAGTATTTGATGATAGAAGATTTTTGTCTTCCAGTTTCACCTAGTGGTGATGGTGCAAGAGGGCTTTGCTACCAGCTATGGCAGAGCACTTTAGTTTGAGGGCAGCTTGAAGTAAAAAAAATAAAGCTGTGCTTATAAGAAGGGAAGGTAAAAAACATAAACTGTGCATTAGAAATCTATTTTGTCTTTTTTTTATGTCTCTAAAAAACAAATTCAGGCAAGTTGTGGTTTAAGTTTTGCCATCTGTTAAACGAAAGTAGTGATACTTGCCAAATCAAAGCTTTAGGTGCCATCTCTGACAGCAATCTAAGTGCTGACAATGTGCAACTATTATCACTGTTGTAACTACAAATAATTCTTGACATAATTTTAAGCACCATATAAAATGTGTTGAGTGTAAGCCCTCCCAGCACAGCAAAGTCACAATTTTGTCACGTCAGGAGTTTTTGAGCAACTTCTACCTAGAGCAAGAAGGGTAAAAGGGGAGATGTTGTGTCTAGGGTGTGGGTGGGGAGAGCCTCCTACAGGGACAGGCTTGATAGGGTGACAGGGGAGGGACAGCATGAAGAAGAAGGGAATGGAGGTCGTAAGACAGAGGAAAGGGGAATATCCTTTGCCCCAAAGCGTGGGTTCTAACTCCTTGACTTAGGTTAAAAAGAGTTTGTGGATCCCTTGTCATGGTGCATAGGGAAATATTTGCAAGTCTGAAAAACACCTAGGGAAAGTGTGTAGTCAGGGAACTAACAGGTGCTGGTACCAGGGGGGAGAGTGCAAACCCACCTCTTACCACTGAAGTGAAATGGAGGACACAGGGGAAGATGAAGGCCTCGGGCATGAGCCCAGAGCAGAGAGGCAAGGCAGTATGGAGCATCCCTTCAGCACAGTTCAGGAAAAGGCTTGGAAGTGTGGCGTGGAGACACAGGTATATGTGAGGAGTCCTAAGGAGGCTGAACCACTGCAGGGGATGTGACTCCCAAGGTCCCTCTGCCTGTGCTGCTCTCTATGGACACAGAGCTGCTGAAATCCCCTGAGCAAGATTGTGCTTGTGGGACTTCCATTTTGGTGGTGTACAGTGAGGAGGTGCAGGATGAGCCCTCTACAGTTATAAGTGCTTTTTCTTATTCAACACCCACTGGTCATTTCTGTCAATACAAATTTACATGCAATTGCTGCTTCTCAGAGTTAAAGGCTGTAGCTCATTTACCTACCCCTACCAATTAGCTCTGACACAGGGATGGTATAGGGCTGGAAAACAGCCTGTTGGCAGTCTGCTGTAAACAACAATCTCATTGCAACATATTCTGGCAAATTTCTTATGGTTGCAACAGTAGTTCAAACCCTGTACCTTTTATTTTTTTTTTAATTGTTTTTCATCTTTTTTTTAAAAAAAGGGTCTGAACCCTTAATTACACATCATTTTAACGTGATGATTAGTATACTACACAGATTCTTAATGAGCAGAGTGTAGTTAGCTACTTCTTTTATATCCATAGCATAGTTCAAGGGGAACCTGATGTACTACCCAGTAAAATGCATTAGCTGTCTGAGCTTTACCTTCACTGGAAAACTGTAAACACCGTATTGAAAATGTTACATTTAATTCAACACAGTCTGAAATGATTGACAATATCTGCTTCAGAGAGGCCCAGGACTAAGCTAGCATGAACACTGCATTACCTTGTGCTCAAAGAAACTGCACCATATCGTGGGGAAGGTCATTTGAAGGAGCCTATACTGTGTACTGACTTTGATTTCATTGCAGCTGCTTTCATAATGTACTTTCTGTAGGTAAGGGAGAAAACATTTTCAGTGTTGAGGTTTCATCAGATTTCTTGAGCAGCCTGTCTCCTCCAACCCCAAATATAAAAAAGTCCTTTTCACTACAAAGTTGGAAAAACTAGATAAAGTATATTAGGTTTTGTGCATTAGAGACAGTGAAAGACTAGTCAATTATTTATAATTTATGCTACATTCAAAATTGAGAGAGAGAAACCTAACTTATAATCAGACACTTTTCCAGGGAAAGCAATAGTTCTCTGCTAAGAGGAAAATCTAACATTTTAGTATTGACAATTACTAGCAATTTTTTTTCCTGTTCTGTGAGAAAAAGCAAAAAAAAATCCCAACTAACAAACAGATATTGCATTTCAGTATAATGAAATCCGATGGTTGATGTGCTTGGGTCATATGTAACTGGTACTATTTTCTCCATCCCATGCAGAAACACATTTAACAAGTAATTGTTTTTGTTTGTGTGTGTGTGTGTGTAGTGGTGGAAAACCCAAAGGAGGTTGCCTACTTGTTATCTTGCATCTCTTGGGGAAGAAAAGGGAGACTGACTGCCCTGCCTCAAAGTAGCAGGGAAGAGCAAAGAAGTTGTTAGCATCTTGCTCATGGGACAGAAGAGGAGCCAGGTGACCTGCAGCTAGGATAGCAGGGATGTGGGAGTGGATGGGTGAGGGGCTAGCTTTGTATTTAGAGACAGGAAAGGACTTCAACAAAGCGTTGTTATATATTTGTGCACTTGTCTTAATAAAGAAAAATCCTGGACCTAGAGGGATGTCTGCCTGCCTGGAAGTGGGAGTAGAGTAGGATAGAGTGTTATCATATATTTGTGAACTCGTTTTGTCTTAATAAAGAAAACTTCTTGACCTAGAGGAGTGTCTGCCTGCTTGGAAGTGGGAATAGAGGACAGAGTGTTGCTGGTGGAGTCCTGCAGCAGACTAGTTTGAAAGGACAGTCTAGTAGGTCTAGTGGATTTTTGTGAGTGATTCTAGACTTCAAAGCAGAGCACCTACCTTGTGTTTATCTCAGATTCACAGTTCAGCTGAAAATGAATGGCCATAGCAAGCTATAAAGCAGCATGAGCAAGCTGGCTGAGTAGTATTTGCTGAATTTCCTAAGCAAGTGGAGTAGAAAGTGTTAGAGCTATATGAGAATTGACCTGGAAATACATTAAACCGAGTAGCTGAAGATGAGTGGGGAAATGAGAGAGAAATTTAATACTTCACTGGGGAAAAAAAACCCCAGCACTCTAATTACCCAGCTGTTTAGGTAGAAAACATATTCCTAGAGAAAGCAAAATATTTAGGTCTCTAAAACTCCATAGCTATTATTGTTGTGAATAAAAAAAAATAAATTAAAACCACCAAAAAAACCCACAAAAGCCTACAGCTGCAAGTTAAGAGGCTGAAGGACCCTAATGCTAGACCTTGGGATGCTCTGGGTGAAAGGGAGGGATCAAATGCTCCAGGTCTTCTACAGTGCTTGTCCATCCTGCTGAGGGGTTTGGTGCTGACAGTCATGTGTTTTAATCCAGTTTTGAAGCCAAACTCTGCTGTTGAAGAATGACTTCTGCAGTTCACATGTGCTTCTGAGTCTAATTTAGCTTTGCTGCCTGGGGTGCCAAGTGCACTGATTCAGATTGCTGTTGAGTGACCCTCCCACTTGTGCTACTGTGGGAGCTAAAATGGGTCTTGTTGGGGCACAGGGAGGAAGGACACTCGTTATCCATGCCAGTAGTGTTTCTCATGGGCATGCAAAGTACATGGTTACGCACACACAAGAGTTTTCACAAGAAAACTCTTGTGTGGAAGCCTTTGTATGGTTGTTGAAACAAAAAATTTTTCAGCACCCTGTGAAGACATAATACCTTCGCTGGGTCTCTGCTGGAAAAATATCTGCAGCCATCACTGCATGGGTGATGTATCTCCTCCTCCTCTCTCTCCATCACAGAGCAGTTTGGCTTTTTGGAGCAGAGATTGCACTTCATGTCAGATTGATGGAAAGCTGAGTTGTTTATCAGAGGAGCTAATTCCTGAGATTTCATTCTGCTCTATGTGAGTCAGTAAACTTGAGAGCACAGAAATCAGATAGGCTTTTGCTAGAGAAAGAGTCTGTAGCTTTAGCTTTGTATGTTTGGGTTTGTTTCTTCAGTGGTCTTTACTGTGTTTAATGCATTGCTTTTATAAAATGCTTATACAGTGTCTGAGCGTGCAGTATTGTCTGTGTGTGCTTTGTGCAAGATTCAAGATCATCTTTTTAATCCTTTTAGGGCACTTTTGTCATTATTTGTCATTTGGACAATTTGTCCTCTGTGAAATGTCACCTTGGTATCTGGCAAGTTCACCAGAGTCAATATGTATCCTAGCTTTCTTAGCTTTTTTTCCAGCAAAGTTTGAAATGAGCCTGAACTGCTTAGAATTCGAGTTAAATGTATATGGACATTTATGCTTTTGCATACACAGACATGTTTAAAAGGATTTAATAATGGTGTTTTGAAGGAAGAAAGTCCTTGACTGGGTTGATCGTTGGAAGCTCGTGTAATCCTTAGGCTTTTTTTTTTCCTACCAGAAGCTTTCTGATTAAAAAAAAAACAACAAAACAAAAACACACAAAAAAAACCAACCAAAAAAACCCAAAAATAACCAAACCCAACCATGAAGATAACTTCAACTCTCAATTTGCACATGTAAATTGAGGCTTTTCCTACCATCCTCCTATAATTCCCTAAATATATGTACGCACTTTCTCTCTCCTTGCCCCCAGCTGTATTTGTCTGGAGATACCAGTTGTGAGGAAGCTATGGGAATCCATTTCTAATTCTGCCAGGCAGCAGGTGGAGAATTAGCATAGTGACTTTCATTATGGAAAGCATGAGGCACTGAGGATCTTGATCCAGAATCAGGCATGTCAGTGAACCTGTATCACAAATGGAAGGCTCCTGAGATTTATTTTAGTGACAGATTGCTCTCCCTGTTTTTCTCTCAGTAGTTTTTGACTATAATTCCATCTAACACAACAAAATGAGAAAGTTGGAGTCAGGCAGATACTTTTAAGTGAGACAGATATGTGGGAAGGACTGCAGGAGCTGAGAGTTAGATTGCATGTTCCCTGGACTGGCCACAGCCATGGGTGTCTGCCCAAGATGGATTTTGAGCACAGGCAGCCATGACTGAGATGAGTGAAAGCTGTGAGCCCCTGGCATCTCCGCCAGCAAGATGCTGTAGCTGGGCAGAGTAAGGATTGGCTTTGGAAATCTGGGAACCTGAACCTTTAAACTTGTCTCTGCTCCTGATTTCTTTTTGATTGTAGGCAATCCCGTGGTCTTCGTTCCCCTTTCTCCAACTTCTAAGTGAAGAACTTATTATTAGCTTTACTCACAGGGTTGGAAGAAAAATTCATTAATATTTGTGAAACATCGGATACTTTAGTGATGAGTGCCACAGAAAAGCCCATGAGGAAATGAATAATTAGGTATTCAGAGCAGGGTATGGATGTTATGCAGTAAATAAGGTGAGACTACATGTTGAATGATGAGGATAAAAAGAAATATTGAATAGCTAATTCAGTCCCAGAACACCATCCAGCTTGTGCAC
Source organism: Ceyx cyanopectus (assembly GCA_013401355.1). Classification (NCBI taxonomy): domain Eukaryota; kingdom Metazoa; phylum Chordata; class Aves; order Coraciiformes; family Alcedinidae; genus Ceyx; species Ceyx cyanopectus. The sequence goes on from VYZU01066777.1 coordinate 8,262, forward strand.
TGATTGAAGGAAGGGTCACGTGGAAACTTCCTATGCAATTGCATTATTAAAGATTGTATTGTAACATAGGTACACTAGGGGTCTAAATTAAGGTCACCTGTACTTTACACATGATGCTTTCCTAATATTTGATAGTTTACTTTGTATCTAAACTGCATTTTAATGTAACTTTTCGGTTTCTAAAGTAATACTTCATTTCTAATATATTTTGGGATTAAAAACATGATATGAGGGAGAAAAGATGTTGCTCTTGTACTGAAAATTGATTTGAATATGTACTGAGGTGAAAATTACCTCAATACATGCCCTTCCAGTAACAGAGTCAAGGCTAATCTGACAAAGCACTGGTGTATTTAAGCAACAGATGAGCAATAAATTACCTGCTGGTAACTGCAACTGAATTTAACACCATAAGAGTTTAATTTTGGTATTCTGGGTGCCAAAAGGTGACACTTACTAGGCAAAGGACTAGTAAATCCTACTACCCTAGATGAAAATAACCTCTCTGTGTAACACTAAGCATGAGGAAAAAAAGGTTATATACATTTTGCTGTGTATGTAGTTTATTGTAGTGCTGCCAGACTCCTAGCCTATAGATAGGATCTGTATTTACATAATTTATGAAGAGATAAATTCACTTTGCCACAAATAACACTCATTCCAGTTACCAAATTTAATAATAGTACATTGTACTTTTGGAATGGGTTATATAACTAGATAAACAGTAGTTGTATAATGATTGGATTACTTTCCTTGATATTTGTGAACACTATGTTTGTGGGAGAGTACTTGGCCAGCTATGGCAGCAAACAGTATTTGTTGAATAAATTTGACTAATACTGGTGGAATATGTCTAACATTTGATGAATGTAGCTTGGCAGGCCACTTATTCTTCGTTGCTTTTTAAAGCCTTTTAATTTTCTTGGCATTATTCCATTTTCTTTATTCTTTTTCCAGTAAGTACATTTATGGGTTTCCTGATCCTAAAGTTGCTCCCTCACCTTTACTATAATATCTTCCTGACCTGTTTCTTCTTGTCCAACCATACTTGACCTTCCGTAGTCTTTTTCTCTTTTCCCCTCATATCATATTTGCTCTCTCCTCTTGTACATTCTATATTCTTCCTTTCTGCACTTTCCTGAAGTTCTTCCTTCTTAAATCTTAACTCTCATGTATATGTCTTAGAAACATACTACATTTCATAGTTGTGAACCACTAGGAAATAAAGATGTTGGCACTAATCAAAAACTATGTTTAGATGAGAAATCACTCCTCTTATTACAGGCTTCTGGGAAAGAAGAAGGGCATGGAGGTCTTAGAGGTCATAGTATCATAGAATTGTTTGGATGGATAAATACCTTAAATGCCACAGGCAGGGACACTTTCCACTGGACCAGATTGTTTGAAGCCCCATCCAACCTGGACTTGAAAACTTACAGGCAGAGGGCATCCACAACTTCTCTGAGCAACCTGTTCCAAAGGATGATCAACTTCCTTGTGCTACACATTCCACTTCTACCTTGACTGGATGAAATGATTTTCCCTATAGTGGTTTATATTCACAGGGAATTTCTTGCCTCTCCACCCATTTGCTTCAAAGCCATCTGCTGTTGAGAGGCTAGCTGCAAGTATTTGTCAGCTCTTGCTCTAATGTGATGGGACTAGCTCTGTTTTTTTGCCTCCTCCCCATTTTTACTCACATCTTGCTGTTCCCATCCATACTTGGTGCTCCTTGCAGAGCAGGGAGCTTTCTGCACGTCACAATGCCAGCCCCGTTTGAACCCCATCAGTTTCTTTGCTCTTTGGTGTTCTGGAAAACATTAGCATTAAGTGATAAAGCCCTGACATGTGGGAAAACCCCGAGTGCTCTTTGCTTTGTGGCTTGAGAAACCTCTGACCAGTAGCAGAAGTCCTGGAGTTTCTCTGCCAGAAATGCTGAGAATCGAGAGTTCTTTGTTTTCACGCCAGGATGGTTTTCTTGTCGGTGATGAAAGCAGAAAGGTTTTTTTTGTTGGTTTGTTTTAATTGGCAAACTTAGACACCACAGAAATTGGGAGCAATTGTCCAGGAAAGATGCATAATTGTCTAATTTGCCACAGGGGTCTTCAAGCTGTGTTGCTAATAGCTTGCCCTTTCCCTTAAGTCTGTGTTTAAAAGGTAGTTTTCAACTCTTGTGTCTCACTCTTTTACAAGTAATTAGTGATTGCTTTTATTTTCCTCAGAGGAGAGGAAAGAGGGCAAAGCTAGGGCCATTGAGCTGAGTAAATTCTCTCCCTGACTGTAGGGCAGAGCTGAGGCTGGGCTTCTGTAACTCCCTCTGCTGTAGGGTCAGTGTTTTGTTCCTGGCTTTGTTTTCTTCCCAGGGATGAGGCACTTCCATGGGTCAGGTGGAACTCTAGGATTTGTCCTTAATTCTCACAGCTCTTCTGCTCCTTCAGCTGCTGCCTGAGTTGGGTGGGTTTGAGAGCTTCACTGCTGTCTCCTTCCTGGAAAACATCAGTGGTAGACATCTGGGAGGATCCAAAACCTGTTAGTGCCTCACCTTAGAAGCTTTGTGAGAGAACAAAGATGGTTTTTCTTGTGAATTGAGGAGACCTTTTGGATGGGGAACCTGAATTTATTTTTTACTTCATTAGCTGAGTCTGAGCCCCGTACTGTGCTGGGCAAACTACAGGCACCCAAACAGGCATATCAGTGCTTGCCCTTTGCAGTGGACAGGGGTTTTTTCAGTTTATTTTCTTTCATTGTTTAGTTGCTGTAGTGATTCTCTGAAGCTGATGCCTCCCTCTAATTTAAGAAGGAATGAATAAGAAGGAAGAAAACACTTTCTGTTGCCTCGGGACACATTGGCCAGCTTGCTGTCCACTAATTGACTCAAGTTTTAGCTGCAAACAAAAATAAAAGCTGCTTATTTCAGTTTGATTTTTTATTTTTTTTTT
>VYZU01066800.1:4010-48239 GCA_013401355.1 Ceyx cyanopectus
TTAACACAAGGAAGAACTTTTTCTCAGTGAGGGTGCCAGAGCTCTGGAACAGGCTGCCCAGGGGGGTTGTGGAGTCTCCATCTCTGGAGACACTTAAGACCCGCCTGGATCTGTTCCTGGGTGACTTGGTCTGGGTGATCCTGCTCAGGCAGGGAGGTTGGACTAGATGATCTTCTAGGTCCCTTCCAGCCCCTAATTTCTGTGAATTCCCTGGCTGCTGGACGCTGAGCACTGCATGTTCACGTGGGGATGGGCACAAAGAGGCCACCACAATCTCAATTTTGGGGCACAGCAGAGGGATGCTAAAGGTTGGGGGTGATGTTCTTTTTAGCCCGACTTGAAGATTTCTTCCCTATCCATCAGCACTTCCATGGTTAGTTCATGGCAACCAGGCCTATGATTTCTCTGCTTGCTGTGAAATTTGTGCTTGACAGGATATCTCCAAGCTAGAGCTCCAGGGAAATGCATGGATGGAGGATGTGTTTGGGATGAGAGCACACACACACAAAAAAAAGCTCTTTTCCCTTCAGCACAGCTCTTCCTCTCTTGACTCATGGTTGGGAAGTGCATCCTGCAGTGAGAGGTCACACCACAGGATTAAAAGCAAGTCACTTCACAATGAATGAAAGGAAACACTCAATGTGCAGCTGCTGCAAGAAAGCACTGAACCAAGCACTGTCCAGATTGTGGAAGCAGGACTAAGGAGTTGAATGTCAGGCATCAGGATGTAACCCGAGTGCTTCAGGAGCAGGAAGGAATGTTTCCATGACACAACAGTCCAGGTGCATCAGGGCTGGGGGTCTTTGACTTCAGTTGAAACCCAAGGCTCTGGCCATTGGGTTCTCACCCAAACCTAGTGAGATCTGATGGGGTGAGACACCCCACAGCCCTGTGACAGCTGCAAACAAGGCATGGTCACAATCCTGCCCTCGGGCAAGCTCCCAAAATCCAGACATTTCTATTTCTTCCTCATTCCAAGTCCTCACAGCTGCAAGGAACAGACCTTCCCATCAATCCAAAGACAACTGTACCTGGTACTTCCCAAATCCATCACCAAAACAGCACAGAAGGCAAATGCTTCCTGCTGCCTCCCAGTTTCAAGGCTGTTCCCAGGTTACAGCCCTGACTCAGATCTCTTGTTCAGAGGCAGACTCCACGAGGGTCTAAACCAGTCCTCTCTGGGTGGTTTTATTCCTTCACAGCTCATTTTTGGACTGTGTATCCACCAACAGGTACATACACAGCTCATGGATTATCCTCTGAGACAGAAGAGCTGCAGAATAGGGGAAAACCCCCCCTGTGCTGGGCTAGTGCCAGGAAGAACAGAGGAAAGACATGACCTAGCTGTTGAGATGTGTTAGTAAGGGTAATACAGACCAGAGGCCAGTGCAGTTAGGACATTCTCTCCTCCAACAGCCTCCTTCTCAGGTCTCCTAGCTGGGCTGAGGCTCCTTTTTGGTTTTGCCTCCACACAGTGATTCATTTCCTAGGACAGTCAAGCTGTTATTTATCACACAGCACGCAGAGCATTCAACCAGGCAGTGAGCAGGGGCTTCGTTTGTCCCCAACTCACAAAGCTTGTCCTTTGTAATGATTTCTCATCACTGAACAAGTTTTCTTCCCTGTCGGGGGAGATAATTGGGTGAGCTGTGTAACTGGAGTAAATCCCTTTGGCAGCAGGTGCTGGCTGTTGGGAGAGGGCCACAGAGGAGCCTGGAAGGCTCTAGTGTTTCCAGTCACACACACGTGACAGGCTGCATGACACAAACCCCTCCTGAGAGCTCACCCTCACACACAGCAGCTATTCCTGTGCTCACTATTCATCACTGAGGTTGGCACCCAGAGCCCCTGGAAACCATCCTGCTGACTGCAGCAGGCTTTTGAAGCAAGCAACGTTTGCAACATTCCCTGCCATGCACCTCTCCAACATTCCCAAAAATAACCTTTCTCTGCTCCCAGGGATGGGGTTGCAGCAGCACCTGGGAGATGTGGATCACCATGTGATCCCTGCCTGGGCTGTCTCCTCATGACACCACAGACAACCCTGCTGTTCATTTGCTTTGTAAATGAGTCTCACCAGTAAACGGTCCCCTCCCTGCTCTCCCCCATACCCACCGAGATTGCCCATTTCAGAAAGGGAGCAAAAGGGTAAGAAAGTGAATTTGCATGATGAAGGGGTGGACGACCCAGACCTCTCAGCCTCTTAGCTAAACCTGCCTTCAAGCTGATCAGCTCAGAGCATCTTGATACCTGGAAACCCTCCCCCCCACCTTCCTACTGATCACACCAAGGCAGGAGATGCTCAGGAGGCCACTCTGATGTCAACTGCCCTCTAATAACAATGTCACTAAGCACTAAAGCCAGAATCATCCTACTCACCAGGAGTGGAAAATGTTCTGGCACTGGAAGGCTTCAGAGGGGAGAAAAATTTATCCTCAGAGGGGAGAAGAGCCCATCCTCAGAGGGGCTGGTTTCTGCTTTAGGTGCTGCCCCAAGGATGAATTGGCTGCTCTGGCCCAACTCAGCCCCTGGGCACACATGGGTTTTCCTGGTCTCTGGCACACCACAAAACAGGGAAGGTTAAAGTTTTGAGCCTTCACATCATCACTGCTGCCTTGCCACTCCTCAGACACTTGTTTGTGCCTTAAGGTCCTCCCTGGAGCAGCAAAGCTCCATCCAGGCTGTCTGTGAGAGGTCTGTCCCTCCCAGCTACCAACATGAAACCTGCAGCCTCAGAACAGCCCTGCTGCCAGTTACACCAGATATGCTTTGCTTCCAACAGAGCAAACTGTCAGCAAGAGTGGCAGGGCTTGCCAGCAACATCATCTGCCTGCCTGGTGCCAAAGAGGGCAGTTCACCTCCCTCTGAGGGAAGCCACCTACACAGAATCTCCTGAAATCACCTTTCTCATCTCCCCTTTCCTCACTGCCCCCTGTGTCCCTAATGCTGGTGACTGGAGGTTGTTTTGTAAGGCCAGAATGTTGTTACCTTCCCACAAGTACCTGAGCATGGTGCCAGCTTGGCATGGGGACAGTGCTTTCTAAGAAGCAGCTGCTTAAGATCCATAGGTAAAGCTCAAGGAGAGCTTTGTGCTCTACCTGGGAACAGCAGAAAGATGTTAATGCTCCTTTGGCAGGGTTTGTGCAGAGGAGAAAAAAAAAAAAAAAAGAAAAGGGAAAAAACCAATGTTTGTTTTCAGTCCAGCAAATGATGGATTTGTTTCCAGCTGATAGCAGAATTTCATTGTCAGGATGCTGGCCAGCCTGGAAACCTGCCTGTCAGAACTCACTTGTCTGACAGGGTTAAAGCAAATGCTCCAGAGCAAAAGCTCTCCTAGAATCTAAGCAGTGGAGCACAACAAAAGCTGTTCAGAAAGAGGAGGCAGCAATGCATACCAAGAGGGCAGAAAGGCAAGAAAGTCTGCAAACCCAGGGGCACATCTCTGTGAAGTCACAAACGGGTTATTCAATGGAAAATGTCTCTTTTTATCTTTCCTTGAGTAGCAAAGAACCACGGCAGGGTCTGGCACAGCCAAGGTGGGGGGGGGATGCAGGCAGCTCTCAACCCAGGGGTGCTCAGTGCCAGACCTGAGGTGCATGAGAGGAAGAACATCTGAGATTCATCCCATTCAGACCCATCTGCATTCAGCTTCTCACTCAGCTGCTGACCTCCTGATTCCAAAACCACTACAAAGCATTTAAAAATAGCCCAGACTGAGGATTCAAAGTGCAGTGCTTCTCTTCTCCCCTGTGTTTTAGGGTTGCTGGATACAACACACATCCTTAACACTTCTGACACTGCTTTTCCTGCTCCCAGCTGGGAGTCCCCATAACAATACAGACAGGGCAGGGAAAAGGACATGTGTAAATAACACCACTTACATCTCCCCAGGGCTATCCTTCACAGATAATTAAGAAAAACCAAAGCAAATGACTGAAAGGACAAAGATCTGGCCCAGACACAGACAGGATCAGCAAGTGCCTGATGACAACTGGAAAGGATCCAGGTCTCATTGCTGCCAGCCTTTGTTCCCAGCCCAGGGAGGGGAAGGTAAAAACTCAATATCCCAGTCCTCCTGACAGCTTCCAAATGACCTGTCCCCCACCAATGCTCCCCAAAGCTCCAGCAGCAGCATCCAGCTAGCAGGGAAAACCAAAGAGCTAGAAATGAAGCAGAAAGATGATCTAACTGATCCTGATATTCCTAACGTGTCAGGCAAAGCACCTGAGCCAAGACCCAACTGCCTCCTCTTGTGGCTTCTCCTGACAGAGAAGCTGGAAGAAGGTCACTGGGTGTTTGGGGAGGATCAATCGTTTCTGATTTGCTCCCTGACTGGAGTCTCTGACTCACTGGGTCATTAAGATGACGTGGAAAAGTGCACAGTGGTCTCATTTCCACCTTGGTTCTTCTCTTATTCCCCTCTCTACAGCATCCAAATTGATTTCTTAATGAATAGCTGCTTATTTCACCACTGCCAGGAGAGCAAATCGTTATCTGTCCTCTTAATTTATGGCCTCAGCAGAGCAGCAATGGACTGAGCAGGCCAAAGAGGCTGAGTTTGCTCAGGCTGGATGAGGGACCTCACCAGGTAAGGACACACTGAAGTGCTGCCAAGGCCCCGAGAGTTCTGCCCTGTGCCAAGCAGGTACAGATGGCACCAGTTCAGCCCCTTGCACCAAGTGCCATGTTTTACCTGGGGCACCAGCAGGCAGAAAAGCTGCCAAAGAGCAGGTAAGATCAAAACCAGAGCTGCCCCCCCCCTGTTCTGTGTCATCTGAACACAAATGTCACTGGAGGCATGGGCTGTCCTGGAGTGTCCTGGCTGAGGTGGGCACTGCTCTCCTCTCCACAAGCTCCTGGAGCTCTTCCCAAGCAGGATCTAAGCTGCTGGTAGCTCAGCCTGCCCACCCTGCTTCAGAGCACATCTACCTACACTTGAAGCAAGGCACCCTCTGCTAGGTGTGACTTGAGAGAAGGGCTCCACAGAGTTTTCTCTCTAATCCTCACCAGAAAAATACCTGCAGATGAGTCTAATAGCAGAAGAGAGGGGAAAAAGGTGGCAAGATTTTGAGTGCAAGTCACAGGCAGGGCCAGGAACAGGGCATGTTCACTGCTGCACCCTCTGCCACGAGGGTGCACAGTCCTGTGAAGAAACAAATCCCATTTTCAGGACCAGCCCAGGTTAGGGAAGGGACAACTGACCTTTGAAAGAGTTGTTGAGCAGAAGGTTGCCATCTACATTCCAACAGCACTGGGGCAGCTCCAGTGTGTCCCACTGTGTGCTCCCTCCCTTCTCTCTTTCCCCCACCTCAACTTCAGCTGCCCGTTGGGGTCTTTACACCTCAGAGAAACTGTGTTTTATTCCTTTTACCTAGTCAAGGTATTTCCAACACAAATAGCACATCTCTGGGAAAATCCTGTCTGACAGAGGCCCAGCTCTCCCTTCTGCAGGTTCCTAAATCTAAGGGCAACTGCTAAAACACAGCCCTCTTCAAAAAGGAGAGGAAGAAATCAGGTTTTCATTGCTTGCTTTAGAGCTTTTATTGCATCCAGTGATGTCTTTGCTCCCAGGTGTGGGGAAGGGTCTCTTTCTGGCAGCACAGCTGCATTTGACTTACACTTTGTCCTTGTTCTATCATTTTCTGTGCAATCTGGAAGATATTTTTCCCACTGAGATTCTCTTATTTTTTCGTTCTCAGTTAATTCTCACCTCACAATCGTGTTTGCCTGCCTGTGACATACCCATTTAGTTAACTGAATTACTTATCACATCCAGCTGACCTGCCCCCACCCTCTGCTGCATGAGCAGAGAGAAGAAATCTCCTTTGCTGGGAAGAGAGAAGCTTTTAGAGTGACCATTCCCCATATCTGATTGATATTTCTGTCCTGTTTTCATTTCCAAAGTGAGGTGTGAGACAGAAGAGCAGGATTCAAGCCTAGACACAAGTACAGAGTTTTAAGAGAGATTTGGTGGGTGAGTCTGAGTTCAAAGCACTTCAGGGACACAAAATGGTGAACAGGCTGAGGTTTAGAAGAAAGTCTTTTAGCCACTTAAGGCAGCAGCTGGAATGTGCTGGGGAAGCTGAGCTGGGGGCTCATTAACTGCACTTGCCTTGGTGCTCCTGGATGGGGTTCAGTCAAGGGCATCTCTGCAAGTCCATGTGCTGTTCCCCAGCACCTCCTCTCACTCACTGCAGCTTCTCTTTGCAGGGATATTCATTTACTTGTCAGAGAAAGGAGCCTCTTTGCACTTGGACACAGAGAGGATAATCACTTTAATACTTTGCTCTGCATCCAGGCATTCTGTGGTCCCTTTTCATCTAAAAATCAAATCAAAAATGCCTTGCAAGAAATCACAAAGGGCCTTGTCAGCAGAATAGTTTGTTTCTGGGGGTCACGGGCAGAACAATACTCAGGGACAAGGACAGGGAAGGGCTCTGGGGGTGTGAGAGCTCTGCTGACAGCAGAGGGACAGCTTTAGAACAGAGGGACAGCTTCTGAGAAAGAAACCAGGAACCCAGGAACATCATTTTGCACTGAGACTGGGCTCAGTGTGCAGCCACAAAGAGCAAGCCCCCCCAAAATATGGAGCCCTCAGTGCTGGAAGGACATGGAGCTGCTGGAGCAGGGCCAGAGGAGGCCACGGAGATGCTCAGGGGCTGGAACAGCTCTGCTCCCAGGACAGGCTGAGGGAGCTGGGGTTGTCCAGCCTGGAGAAGGCTCCAGAGAGACCTTAGAGCACCTTCCAGTGCTGAAGGGAGCTGCTCCAAAGCCTGGAGAGGGGCTGTTTCCAAAGGCCTGCAGTGAAAGGCCAAGGAGCAATGGTTTGGAATGAGAAAGGAGGGGACTGGGATGAGAACCAAGGCAGAAGTTGTTTCCCAGCAGAGGGGTGGGCACTGGCACAGGGTGCCCAGGGAGGTGGTGGAGGCCCCATCCCTGGAGCCATCCCAGGTGGGGTTGAGGAGGCTCTGAGCACCCTGCTCTAGCTGAGAGGTCCCTGCTCTAGCTGAGAGGTCCCTGCTCTAGCTGAGAGGTCCCTGCTCTAGCTGAGAGGTCCCTGCTCTAGCTGAGAGGTCCCTGCTCTCAGCAGGGGTTGGGCTGGGGGAGCTCTGGAGCTCCCTTCACCCCAGACATTGCTGGGATTCTATGAAAATTGAGTCCCACTGCCAGCCAGGGGAGCTGGTGAGGATTCTGCAGCTGCTGTGGGGGGCACTTTGCAGTTCTCCTCGTCATCTTCCCCGGAGGCTTCTCTCCACGCAGGGTCTGCTTTCCTGGCTGGGTGCTGTGCAGGGCAGGGGATGCGAGAGCCCGTGAGCATGGCAAAGGGTGGCTCAGCCCTGGCACTCTGCCCACAGCTCGCTGAGTCAGCCGGGAGGCTGGGCTGGCCCCACACAGGGCCCGGGCTCTCCCCTCCTGGGATCAGCAGCAGAAATCCCACATGGCAGCACAGGGCAGGGGATCTGAGGGAGGTGCTGCCCAGGGTGGATTGGGAAGAGAATGTGTTTCAGACAGAGAGAGCCCAGGACTGGCAGAATTGGAGCACAGAGAGAGCCCGAAACTCAATCTCCTCCCCCCCAACACCCTGTCGTTGGTTCCTTTTATCTTCCCTCAGCAGCTTGAGCAGCTGCTGTGTCAGTGCTGCTGGGACTGGAGCTGTGGGGGAACCTCCCTTCTCTCCCTCTGCATGGCTTCCCAAAGCCCAGCCCCTCCTCTGAGCCAGGGATGGGGTCTAACTCCTTCCAGAGCCCATGGATTCTCTTGCTTCACTGGGAAGAGCTGCAGCCCTTTGTGCCCAAACTCTGGACACTGCTGGATCCTGAACTGCCAAACTGCTTTGAGAACAAAGTTTGGGAGAACCAATTCCCAGCCCCTCGGTCTCAGCACCAGGAAGGTTCTCAAGCCCTCTTAGCTGCAGCTTTGATTTCATGCTGGGCTGGGTAATGACACCTTAGGGGAAAAAAAAAACCAACGTTGATGCTACCAGTGTCCAAGTGGGATTGAAGGAGGCCAGACTTGTCTCCCACAGCCATGAAAAGTGGAGCAGGGCAGCTCCAGCAATGGGATCTGGCTAGAGCCTGCTTTCCACTCTGCCTTCCTCAGCTCCCAAGAGATTACCCAGCAGGGCTTAGCAGAGGAATGAAAAGCAGCTGCCTCACGGCCTCTGCAGATAAAGGGCAGCAAAGGAATCCTGGCTGAACATGCTCCTGTTGGAGCAGCGTGGGGAACAGCAACAAGCATGCAAGGTCAGGCACAGAGACAGGGGATCAAGGGCATTGAAAGATGCAGCACAGCTGAGACATTTCTTTTCTTTTGGAAACCAGTCTCCATCTAGAGAGCATCTTGGCTGCTGAGCACAAAGCTCCGACACAATCTGCACATTCACCTTCCTGGGACAACTGTTAATTCTGCTACTCAGCTTCATCAGCTTTTCCTTTTGACACACAAACTGTTGCTGGAAGTCTGTACAGTAATTAAAGATAAAAAAAACCACAACAACTCAGCAGAGCCAGACTGCAGCTAAGTTAATTCTTTATACATTCCAGAAAAACATGTCCAGTAATAATGAGAGCCAGAGAAGTGGTGATACATGCACATTTTCAAATGTTCCATGCCTCCAACACACTCTGCCTCTGCATCTTCATGACAAACTACAGGACTCACAGTACTTCCAGGCACAGATTCCTGCTCAGCTTCACTATAAAAAGTCCCCAAGATGTGCTGCTATTTTCAACCTACCCTTGCCAGAGCTCCACAGGCACAACCAGCAGCCCCTCTGACAAGGACAGTTCAAATTGCCTGTTCAGCAGAGGTCAGTGGATTGATGGTACAGGTAAGATATGTGACAGGCAAGTAAACTCTGTACTGCTCAAGGTGCATCTACCTTTATTCTATTTGCCAAAGCTATCAGCAGAGTCAGAGCAATGTCACTTAAACCTCTGCTGAAAACTCAGCTAGGACCTAACTCCATTCACTCCCAGAAAGGGAGGGCTATTGGTTTAATACCTGTGGTGCTGGGGATGTAAAGAGCCCACTGAGAATTCACCCATGAAAACCAGGAATCTAACATGGGGAATGAAACCAGAATCCTTGCTTTAAAACTGCCAGAATGTAAGAGGTGATAATGCTTCTAAACTCTTTTGTATCCAGAATAATCTAAATGCTGCTACTCAATATCACCATGGGATCAACCTACAAGGAAAAGGCTACCTTTATCTCAGAAGTTAAATGGAAATAAGGAATTTGGGTGGAAATGTCATCTGTGGCTTAATGATAGTTTTCCTACTACACCACTACAATTACAGCTGAAGTCAAAGCAGACTGAGATGGTGACACTGTCTCAACATTTTCCACAGGGGCTGGTGACCTTCTCAAGCAATCCCAGAGCTGCTGTGTGTACCTGCAGCAACTCCAAGAATAAAGCACTGATCCCAAGGTATCTTCTTGTCAAACCCTCCCTGGCCACTGCAGAAGTTTTACAGCACATTGTGGATGCCAGGAAAAGTTACAGGAAAACACAGACGTGTTCTGATCTAACCTGGATCACCAAATGCTCTGCCAATCCCAAAGTGTCCATGCCAGGTTCACACCACTGTGACTTCTGAGTCTTCCTCTCTGCTTTTTCTACCTCTTGAATTTGTACTTGACTGTTCAGTTATATTTCTGATAGCCCAAGAGGAAAATCAGCAAAAGGAAAACAAGCCCCTAGGAACACTCCTTGTTTCTCTTGCATTGTCAGACCCACACATCTGGAAGTTAATCACAGGCTTCCAACAGATCCACTGTGCTTTGAGAGAGCCACGAAGACTTTGCTGTGCAAGAAACACCACCACCTTAAACTGTGTCCTTAAAGTTACACGATTGAGACTTACAACTAGGACATAAATTAAATACCACACTAAGCTCCTATTTCCATGCCAAAATCCACTGCCACAGCCATGCTGCATTATTTCACTCTTGGAAAATCCGAGGGAGATCATGAACTAAATCACCAGGGATTTCCAGTCAGCTCTTTATCCATTTAGAAATGCAAAGGGGATTCATTTCACCGAATGCCAAACTCACAACAGCCAAACAAAATTCCCAACTCCTAACTTCTGGAGAAGTTTGTGAACACAACCCAGCTCCAGTCCTCCCACCCTGCCTCCCAGTCTGGATTTCATACAACATAGAGATGACTGGAGGCTTCCCTTACAAACGAGTTTATTTAAAGTAGTTGCAGAGACTTGCAATTATCTGCTTTCTAACCCATAAAATGAAGGGCGAGTCTAAACTTTCAAGCTTGCCCATGTGGACAAAAAGCATTTGAAACCCTTCGTTTCTTTTGCCTTAAAAACAGCTCGCTGACCACGGCTAATAAAAGCGATTCAAGAATAATAAAGTGCTGCTCTCACCCCATCTCTGCCGGCTGTCAGCTCCTCTCCTCCCGTCCTTTCTTCAGCCGCCTGCGATTCTCTCCACGTTTGAATTTATTTCTCCCTTCCTCTTTCTGTCTTTCTCCGGATCCGGATGCTCTTTAAATTTCCTCCGGAATTTCACTTCCAAGTGTTGCTAGTTTTGCCTTTGGCTCGAAACGCCCAGTAAACCCCCGAGCGTGCGGGGCAGCGAGGGCAGGGGCCGCCCGCAACCCTCCCCCCGCGGGGCCGCCCACGCCCCGCACCAGCCCCGCACCAGCCCCGAGCGCTCGGCGGGGAACTCCAGCACCGCCCGGTCGCTGCGGATCCCGGCGAGTCCCCCCCTTCTCCGGCTCCCAGGATCCCTCCTTCCCCTCAGCATGGGAGGGGAGCGGCGGGATGAGGGGGTGCTTTCCTCAGCCCCTTCAGACAAAGCCGCCTGCGGTTCCCAGCGGCCCCGCAAGTTTCTCCCCGCAGCCCGCCAAGTGCAGCCGCCTCCCGGAGCGCGATTTCTTTGTTCTCTCTTTTCTCCTCTACCCGCTTCCTCCCTCTGCCAACTGCCCCATCTCGGTCACATTTCTCCTCTCCCTCTCCCGACTTTATTCCCGGGGCCGGCTCGGCGGCACCACCTGCCGGGCACAGCCGGGCAGAGCCGGGTACAAGGAACCGGCCCCGCACCCTCCACCCCGCACCCGCCACCCTCGGCCACCGCCCGGGGTCCCCGCGGGTCCCACAGCCCGGTGCTGGGATTTGAATGGGCGCTGGCTAGGCATGAAAATCAACCATGGTGTTCTCGAACCTCGGTGTAGACATCTGCTGTCAGAAACAGGGCGAGCTTTGCTGTTCTCGTCTTTTATGGAGTCATTTAAACGAGTGGAAAAGGAGCCGTGAGTAAAATGGGAAGAAAGGAGGATGGGAAGGCTCGGGGAAGCCGGGTGGGTAATTAACGCTGAGCCACTCCCTGCCTGTGCTGTGGAGCTACCACAGCTCTGCCCTGGGCTAACTGGGCACAGAGCAGGGCAACCCTCTGCCCAGGTCTGGTGCCCACAGCTCCAGGATGATGAGCAACTGGAGAGGGATCACAGGAGAACTAGGAGAGAGAACAAAACATGCTTAGTATTGGAAGAATCCAAGTGTTTCATCTGCTCCCCAGAGCAAGAATACAGTGTGGGACTTGATGGTAACCATCAAAAACTTGCTGGTGAAGAGTCTGCACAAGAGGCATTTTCCAGCTCAGCCAGCGTGTGAGGAGCTCCAAAGCCTGGAGCAGATAACATTTTTAACCACAAGGGTCCAGCTGCACCTCATGAAGGCAAGGGGCAGCCAGGCTGGGAATGGAGCTTTCCCACCCCTTCCTTCTCAGCACCATCTCCAGCAGAATCTGCTCCAGCAGCTGCTCCAGGAGCTGCTCCTCAGCTCTGCGCTGGGTCCGCCCCGGTGCTTCCACGTGTGACAAGGACAAGGTGGGTCCTGTGTGAACACCATGTGTTTGTGACAACAAGCAGTGACCAGCATCAACTGTGCAGGGCAGGGTGGATCAACTTGAGCACCTGTAGTTACTCTGGGCAGTCATGTTGAAGCTGCAGAGGTTTCACCTGGTTTTCAGAGCAGGCAATACCTGTGCAAGCTTCTGGTAAGAACATGCCCAGTGAAGAACCTCAAGCTTGGCTCTGGCAGGAAACTATTCCCACATTTCCTTCCAGACACCTCGACCAGTGCATCCAAATCCTGACTAAACACCACCACAGCTGCCTTAAAACACAACATGAATTCCAACATGAAGCCTCCCATGGGCAGACTCAGCAGAGCTGAGCTTTGTCACTGCTTGATGACCCCACTCCCCCTTCTTCTTCCTCCTTCCCAGGACACTTTCATATGAAATCTTCCCAAGTGAGACTTTTAAACTCAGTTCTGCACACTGATTTCTCTGTGAGTTCATAACTTGCACTAAGACAGTGGGCTCCAGTCATTCTACAATAGAGTGGAAGCTGCATTTTTAATTCAGCAATACCCACAACTGAGTTCAACACCTGCAGCATGAACACCACAGCTGATCTCCTGTGGAGTGGTTCTGTGATTCTATCAAGACACCAGCACTCAGAGCTAATGCTCAACAGCAGCACAAAAGATTTCTGGCACTGAGAGCTGGTTGGAAGTGATGGGGAAGGGTTTGTTTTCACTGTGTCGTGGTGCCCACTCAAGTGCAGCAGCAGTGGGTGGCTGTTCTGGGCTGGCAGAAGCAGCAGCTCAGCTCTGTGGCAGCTCTGGACACCAGCAGCCTCTTCTTGCCCCAAATTCTCTGTCCTTCCTACATGCAGGGAGGGAACCAATGACAAAAGGACTAAAAGTGCACTGAAGACTCTGCTGAAAGTAGAGCAGAGGATCTCACAGTGACCTGTTCACTGCAACTCAGCTACGACTTCTCTGAGAAGCTAATTATTTTACACATTGCAATTAGGGTAATTGGATCAGCAGGAATTGAACTAAACCCAAATGCTGGTAGCCTTGTGAGGCTTCTCTGAAATGGGGTTTTATTTTCTATCTGCACTTCCTTCCACTATGGGAAGAGTCCATGTCCCCAGAGGTAAGGATGGAGATTTCCACCTTTTCCTGTGTCCTTAGCTACTCTCCAGCCTGCATCAGTAATTTGCATAGAGCCCTTTGCATATAGGGAGTAGGAATATAGGTAAAGGAATTCTGCAAGGAAGCAGATTCCCTCTCAAACAGAGACAGGACACACACCTCAGATGTTGTTTGATGCACCCCCTGAGATGCAGCCAGTAGCCAACCTCTCCTGGTCTCCAGACACCCACTGCATGTAGATCTCCAGTCCACACCTTGTGCCTTGCTATAAATGCTGACACTGTTCCCACATTCCTATCCCCCCGTGGGGTTCCTGGGTGAGCAGAGGGGTTTGATCTCCAGAGGTTCCTTCCAACCCCCCATGGGAGTCTGTGGCACTGTACCAGACACAGGAATCTGTTTCTTCCAAGTTCTGCACAGAATGCACAAGAACCTGTTGCTGTGAAGCATAACAGAGGAACAATTTGATCCTGGGAGAAAGAAGAGAATGTGACAAAGCTTAACCAAGTCATATTTTAAGGGAGAAAAAACCCACTGGATGGCTGCTTATCCAGTGCTTCCTCCTATCCAGGTATCTCTGTTGTCTTCATTTCCAAGCATTCCTGTTTAACTGGAAAGCAGGGGGTCTGGCTACAGCTGGTACAGACTTCCACCCAGGAGAATCCACTTCCAAGCAGGTTTCCCCTTCCACAGCTCTGTGAAAACTGGAAAAAAACAAATTATCTGTCTGTGTCTAGAAGAGCATCAACCTTGTGCTTTATGTGTGTCTGTCAGGGCAGCCTCTTGGACAGGGATTTTTGTCATCAAGGACCTATGGTGTTTTCCAAGCAAGGTAACAGAAGATATCTTCTTTTCTTTTTTAATTAAGAAGAAAGTCTCTCAGAAAAAAATGCTCAACTTTCACTGGCCTTTAACAAAAGGAGCTACACTGTCTGAATTTTGACCACCCCTCAGAAATAAATTCAGAACCACAATGCAGAACACGAGTTGATTCCTGACATCTGGATGGAGGAAAATGTATCATAAAGGTATAAAAGCACATAAAAGCACATTTATTTAAAAAGAATGCTTGGAAAGTGTTTTGGAAGCCTAAATAAAAGGAGAGGAAAAGAGAAATAAAAAATATAGGAAGATGATTCAGGAACATCTAACAAAGCACCAGATCTGACACCAATATTCACTATGGTCAGTGACAAGTCATTTAACCTCACATGTAAAATAAGGATGGTAACAACCTCTTGGGGCACTGGGAAACTTAATTAGTTGCTATTCTTAGATTAAACAGAAAGTCTGAAGGTGAAAGCACTAAATACTAAGTATTCTTAGCTTCTGAAGATTAGTTTCTTTAATTGGGCAACATCCCAAAAAAGTGGATCAGTCTCAATTTTTGGAAGGAAAATTTATTCTTGTGGTTTTAACATGTCAAAAAGGTACCCAAACAGGGAATTTTGCTTTTACAAGTAGTAACTGGGAAGACATCTGTGTAACAGCTTGTCAGCTCCATTAACAAGCAAACAAATAAGCATAAAACAAAAGGAAAACAACCCAAAGAGATGAAAAGACAGATGAGAGGTGCTCAATGTTGGCCAGCTGAGCCTGGATCTGTCTCCAAGATGCAATCCCAGTAATTCCTGTACCTCTGGCACCTGGAAACTGGGAGCTGAGCCACTCAAGACAGCCACACTGCATAAAGCATTCCCTAGAAATGCTTTTGAGCTGGACTTTTCTAATATGGATTGTAAGGTTTTTCTGGTAGTGAGAAAAAAGATCAGTAAAGCAAAAATCTTGGCAGAGTAGATGGTGATGTGAATGAGAAAAAAAAGCACCCTAGCTTTTCAATTTTTTTTTCCCTTCCTTAATTTTTAACGAACATAAAAGTTTATTTCAGTTGTGTTTTCACACACGTCTTAAGAAAAAAAGGATGTTTTATGCTTTAAAAAAAAATATTAACAAACACATGATAGAAGCAGAATTATGAGACACTTAGAGGTTCTTTAAAAGCCTGAAGAATGAGAGAGAAGAGCAAGGCCTGAGGAAAGCTGTTAGAGCAGCCACATATGGAGGGCCAGAAGCTGTACCTTTCCAGGAGACATCTGGAGGGAGTGCACAGGCTCAGGAGACACAAACAGCTGCAGCTCTTCCCCAACAAACATTTAGTTGAAAGCTTTATGCAAATATCCATCATCTACATAAAAGGAAATGTATTTCTAAGGATAAACTTGTTCAAACATAGTGTAACACTTTAGCCTGATAATTGACATTGGAATTAGATAGAGGCTGAGAAGACATTCCTGGGCACAGGGAGTTGCTGCAATTCTTCAAAGCAATTCTTTTTTTCTTTCAGTGATTAAAAAAAAAAAAAAGCCCTCAAACAATCACTGCATTTGCAAATATTGTGATGTCAAGTCTCCTTTGATATGCAAAATTTCTAAAGAAAACCTTTTAATGTCCAACAAGCCAAAGACATTCACTCTAGCAGGTTAGGAAATATTCAACCAGCAAGACAGCTTCTGAATGCAAAACTTCAAACAGAGCTGGTGAATTTTTCTGCTGTTTTGAAGTCTCAGGGGGGAAAAAAAAAAAATTTGGAACAAAAGACATAAAAAATGTAAAATATTTTTTCCTAAAATACGAGCACTCACCTGTTCCTAGAAATATCACATCAGAGGTGTGTTTATCCAGCCCAGTCTACTGCTAGCTTGGTGTGGCTGGAGCCTCTCCTCAGCAGCACTGGCCTGTTTCCAAGTGGCTTTACAGAATTCTCCATTAGAGGGTGATCTCTAACAAGCTGCAGAACTTTTTGGCAGGCAAGTCAAACCAAGTGTTAAACCCTGGTGAAATGATCAGTGCACTGGAAACAAAACATCAACACCACGACATTGCTTTTGCACTGCATCCAGGTGGATGCAAAAGGGGTGCTCCTCACCTCTGCACATTCAGGGATTTCTGCAGATCTTGAAATGATAAAAAACCATTCTTCTCCTCACACTTCAAGGGCTAGCTCATGACCTCACATCTCTGATGGAGTGGAACTGTAAGCAAAGCAGCTTTTCCAGAGGCCTTCAGATGATGGAATAGGAAAGATCTGCCCTGATGATAAACACTGCATTTCTAGGGCTAAAACATGAGCTAATGATCTGCTACCAAAAAAAAAAAGCTAATGCAGAGGCTGTTGATTTAAAAAGTCAATTCATATTTACAGCACCAGGACGTGGCACTGGCACTGCTCCCCAGTGAACCATCCACTTCACAGGAAAATCTTCCTCAGCTGCTGGTGCTTTGTATCTTCCAAGAGAAGACTTCCCAAATATCTTTCATAGGTATTTTACATAGATATTTATTGCATAGATTTGTAGGCACAAACAGCTGGTATGTCTAATCNATTCACTATGGTCAGTGACAAGTCATTTAACCTCACATGTAAAAGAAGGATGGTAACAACCTCTTGGGGCACTGGGAAACTTAATTAGTTGCTATTCTTAGATTAAACAGAAAGTCTGAAGGTGAAAGCACTAAATACTAAGTATTCTTAGCTTCTGAAGATTAGTTTCTTTAATTGGGCAACATCCCAAAAAAGTGGATCAGTCTCAATTTTTGGAAGGAAAATTTATTCTTGTGGTTTTAACATGTCAAAAAGGTACCCAAACAGGGAATTTTGCTTTTACAAGTAGTAACTGGGAAGACATCTGTGTAACAGCTTGTCAGCTCCATTAACAAGCAAACAAATAAGCATAAAACAAAAGGAAAACAACCCAAAGAGATGAAAAGACAGATGAGAGGTGCTCAATGTTGGCCAGCTGAGCCTGGATCTGTCTCCAAGATGCAATCCCAGTAATTCCTGTACCTCTGGCACCTGGAAACTGGGAGCTGAGCCACTCAAGACAGCCACACTGCATAAAGCATTCCCTAGAAATGCTTTTGAGCTGGACTTTTCTAATATGGATTGTAAGGTTTTTCTGGTAGTGAGAAAAAAGATCAGTAAAGCAAAAATCTTGGCAGAGTAGATGGTGATGTGAATGAGAAAAAAAAGCACCCTAGCTTTTCAATTTTTTTTTCCCTTCCTTAATTTTTAACGAACATAAAAGTTTATTTCAGTTGTGTTTTCACACACGTCTTAAGAAAAAAAGGATGTTTTATGCTTTAAAAAAAAATATTAACAAACACATGATAGAAGCAGAATTATGAGACACTTAGAGGTTCTTTAAAAGCCTGAAGAATGAGAGAGAAGAGCAAGGCCTGAGGAAAGCTGTTAGAGCAGCCACATATGGAGGGCCAGAAGCTGTACCTTTCCAGGAGACATCTGGAGGGAGTGCACAGGCTCAGGAGACACAAACAGCTGCAGCTCTTCCCCAACAAACATTTAGTTGAAAGCTTTATGCAAATATCCATCATCTACATAAAAGGAAATGTATTTCTAAGGATAAACTTGTTCAAACATAGTGTAACACTTTAGCCTGATAATTGACATTGGAATTAGATAGAGGCTGAGAAGACATTCCTGGGCACAGGGAGTTGCTGCAATTCTTCAAAGCAATTCTTTTTTTCTTTCAGTGATTAAAAAAAAAAAAAAAAAGCCCTCAAACAATCACTGCATTTGCAAATATTGTGATGTCAAGTCTCCTTTGATATGCAAAATTTCTAAAGAAAACCTTTTAATGTCCAACAAGCCAAAGACATTCACTCTAGCAGGTTAGGAAATATTCAACCAGCAAGACAGCTTCTGAATGCAAAACTTCAAACAGAGCTGGTGAATTTTTCTGCTGTTTTGAAGTCTCAGGGGGGAAAAAAAAAAAATTTGGAACAAAAGACATAAAAAATGTAAAATATTTTTTCCTAAAATACGAGCACTCACCTGTTCCTAGAAATATCACATCAGAGGTGTGTTTATCCAGCCCAGTCTACTGCTAGCTTGGTGTGGCTGGAGCCTCTCCTCAGCAGCACTGGCCTGTTTCCAAGTGGCTTTACAGAATTCTCCATTAGAGGGTGATCTCTAACAAGCTGCAGAACTTTTTGGCAGGCAAGTCAAACCAAGTGTTAAACCCTGGTGAAATGATCAGTGCACTGGAAACAAAACATCAACACCACGACATTGCTTTTGCACTGCATCCAGGTGGATGCAAAAGGGGTGCTCCTCACCTCTGCACATTCAGGGATTTCTGCAGATCTTGAAATGATAAAAAACCATTCTTCTCCTCACACTTCAAGGGCTAGCTCATGACCTCACATCTCTGATGGAGTGGAACTGTAAGCAAAGCAGCTTTTCCAGAGGCCTTCAGATGATGGAATAGGAAAGATCTGCCCTGATGATAAACACTGCATTTCTAGGGCTAAAACATGAGCTAATGATCTGCTACCAAAAAAAAAAAGCTAATGCAGAGGCTGTTGATTTAAAAAGTCAATTCATATTTACAGCACCAGGACGTGGCACTGGCACTGCTCCCCAGTGAACCATCCACTTCACAGGAAAATCTTCCTCAGCTGCTGGTGCTTTGTATCTTCCAAGAGAAGACTTCCCAAATATCTTTCATAGGTATTTTACATAGATATTTATTGCATAGATTTGTAGGCACAAACAGCTGGTATGTCTAATCTTCCCCTTAGAAGAAAAAAAACCCAAGCCAACATGGAAAATAAAAGTACATTTTATTGGCTTTTATACAGAAATACTGTAAAATAACCCAATCTCCAGAGTGCACACTGCTTTACCTTTTTGAGCAAACAAAATTTTTGAGTAAACAAAATACCTAACACTAAAAATACTCTCTGTTGCAGTTTTCATGGTTCACTGAGAATAAAACAAAGGCATTAATAAAATAGGTATTAAATATGTTTTTGTAAAAAATCAAGTAACTTCCCTAAAATAAATTGAAACAACTTAAGAAAATGAGGATCTTTTGACAACCTTTCTTGTAAACAGAGAGATGAGCCCAAATATTACAGTCATCAATATTTTGACAGGATTCTTCTCCCTTTGACTTCTGGCACAGACCATTAATTTTTTTTTCTAATCTCTTGCAATCATGACACCCACAATTCCTTTCCTCTTTGCCTCCAATTGTACTGCTTTTCAAATGCTGACTGAAAATCCAGGTTGGCTTTGAGGAGTGTGGCTTGGACACTGCTGGGATTTCAGTCCCACCAAGTCTCTGCCACAAGAATGGCATGGATTCCTATCTGAGGAACACGTTGAACCCAACCTGCAATAATCAGAAATAAAACTGAGATGATGTCCAGGGGGTCTGAACAGAC
Organism: Ceyx cyanopectus; assembly: GCA_013401355.1. NCBI lineage: Eukaryota > Metazoa > Chordata > Aves > Coraciiformes > Alcedinidae > Ceyx > Ceyx cyanopectus. Next base: position 23,234 of record VYZU01066800.1, read on the forward strand.
AGATAAATAGCAGCAGGTTAAACTGCACAGTGCAAACTGTGCTGCATTCTGGTCATTCTGATGCTTTTATCATGAGAATTGCCAACTCAGCTCCTTTGTTACTGGTATTTTTTGACATGCAGAGTTTTGATACACTTTGTCTGCTTTTTCTTCATTAGTCAGAGTATTAAGAAAAAAACAATTAATCCTAAAACACAGCATTCAGAGTCCTGTTTTTATTTGCCCAGAACTATAGATTAGACAAGCAGGCCATGAAAGATACTTCTTTTGGAACAGGAGAGTAATTCTGCACCTTGAAGTGTCAGCTCTTTCCTTTAGTGTTCTAAAGACCAGCAGAATCCAGGGCTTTGTGCAGGTAATGATTCCATTTTATGTGGAATTAGCTTTAATTGCCCCACCCTTCGACTACAGAGAAAATACCACTTCACAAACTTGGCTTAGGAGCAGCTTTTGATTAGTCTTTCATTGAAGGTTTTGGCCCAGAAACCAAACCTGTTTTGTTTCAGGTGATAATGTTTGCTCAGCTGGATCAAGCTGTAAGGAAAACAAGTGTGAAAACACCCAGTGTAAGTGGCTGGTGGCTTCTTGTTCTGAGTTAAAAAGGCTGGAGCCAGGCAACTAATCCCTCAGGCCATTACAAACTGTAGCAGTGCTCCCAGCCCTCTTACCATTGCTGGAAGAAAATTCCATTAAATATGCTGTCCTGCCACTTTCTTCCTAAGTAAAAAGATGTCCTGGACAATACTGAAGTGGAAGTTGAACTCTGGGATGAAACAGGACTTTAGGAAGGATGACATCTCCTCTGCAACACACAGTCTTCCACCAAGATCCCCCTAAAGGAAGGAGCAGCACCAAGACTCTAGGGAACATCCACAAAAAGAGACCATTTTCTATGTAATCATGCTGACATGGGGGGAAATGCAGTTAGCCTTTCAATACAGATCTCAGAGGCAAAGAAAAAAGGTTTAAATGCCAATCTGAACAGCTGGCTCTGCTCTGGCAGGGAAAAGAGGGAGCTGGTTCAGAAATAAAATGCAAAAGGGCAGAATTTTGCTAGGTTAGCTACTGCTGGGACCATTGTTAATCACTCGACTGTGAAACTTCATCTGAAATACACCCAACAAAATCTTTATACTACAAATAGTAACTTTGCAGATATGGGCAATTCTGGACACCAGAAGCTTGTCACAGAATTCAAATTCAAGAGCTGTTTTAGTGAAGAACACATCAATTTTATCATCATCTCCATCTGGATTAGATTCACTTTCATGCTTTCCTTCCATGTTGACAAAGCTTGGTTCTGAACACATAAACACACAGAGCATTTAAAGTTTATTGCTAGAAAACCAGGAATTCCAAATGTTATTTTAAAACAACTGAACTTGGTTTTTGTGGACTAGTAGACAAGGAAGAAGATGAGAAGAATCTATCAAACTTTAAGAGAAGTAACTGTGGTTCCACAAATGGAAAGGGGCTGGGACTGGTCTCATCACTGTAGTCCAGAGTAGCAAATTTCTTTTCAATTCTGCCCTTACTTCAAAAGCTCCCACTATAAAATCAGTACATAACATACTGTTACACTCTAGAGAGAATTCATATACCAAATTAAAGCTCAAGAGGCTGAAATATATCCAATTCTTACCATGTGCACAGCTCTGTGATGCTCAATCCTTAAAACGTTCCTCATACTGCTCAGTGTGATGTGTTCTGGTGCCAAGAAATTGTTGTCAAGAGATCGAGAGCTGCCCTGTCCCACATCTGCATTTCCATGGACAAATCTTAACTCTGACCCTGGCTTCCCACAGGACTCCAACCTGTTCCTTCCAACGGGCAGTGCTGGGAGGCAGAGCTGGCCCAAGCCCGAGGGACAGGAGCTGTGCGACCCCTCAGGCTCCCCAGACTACACCCCAAGCCACCATCACCCCTCGGGGGTCACCCCCACACTCCTCGGGGGTCACCCCCACACCCCTCAGGGGTCACCCCCACACCAACAGGGGTCACCCCCCACACCCCTCGGGGGTCAGGCCCCACACCCTGCCATCCCCAGCACCTCACCTCACAACGCCTCCCTCACTCCGCACGCAGCCAAGATGCTGTGAAGTCTCAGTCATGGTGCTGTGAAATCTCAGCCATGGTGCTGTGAAGTCTCAGTCATGGTGCTGTGAAGTCTCAGTCATGGAGGAGAATCACTGTGGTTGGCAGAGAGCTGGATGCTCATGGAGTCCAACCACCCTCCAGCACTGCCAGGGCACCCGTGGCCCTCAGCACCCACAGCTCCATGGGGGCTTGGAAACCCCTCCAGGGGTCACAGGGACTCCACCCCTGCCCTGGGCAGCTTGGGACAACCATGGAGGGGAAGAAATTGTTCCTCAGCTTCAACCTCAACCTCCCCTGGGGCAACTTGAGGCCTGTCACTTGTTCCTTGGGAGCAGAGCCCAACCTCCCCAGCTCCAACCTGTCAGGAGCTGTCTGAGCCAAAGGATCTTCCCTGAGCTTTCCTTGGGAACAGGTTGAAATTTCAGGGCTTTTTATTTGCTGCTTTGTTATTGCTGTGTTACCTAGGGCCAGCAGAACGAAATATGACTGCCCCTCAAAGCAAAGTCTCACCTAGGAAATTAAAAGTTAATTAACCCAACCTGTTCAGGACAGGAATGAGGCACAAAGAGCTGAAGAGAACACACTGTGTGCCAGCACTTTCTTAAACAGCAGTAACTTTATTGCCCACAGATAATGCAAACATTTTCCACACTTGCTGCAATTCAGCAAGTTACCTACTTAACAAGGTTCACAAAAAAAAAAACCCTAGTTATTTCAGAAGTACCCTATTGTTCTTTGAGCATATGCTTGTATAAGGTGTTTATTATTGCTCAAATCTACAGTCTGGTTGTGATTGGCCACTCAGTCATGAGATATGCAGAATTAAAGATGATACAGGACGTTCAGGAATTTATTTTTAATTATAAAATAGACCTGCTTGTAGGATAGAAAACAATCCAAAATAACAATATTTGAATTTCTGAGTCCAGACTTTCTTTGGGCACAATACATCAGGATTAACTTTAAAGCAGAATGGAGTATCAATAGAAAAAAATACTGTACATAGATTTTGAGAAATACCATCTCATTACAGATTAAGTCTTCACACTAAGGATGCTGTAGTGTCTTCTGGAAACAAAACAAAAACCTCAAAAATAAATAGGAAAAACATCATTGGTACTACACCAAAGAAAAGGTTTGAAAGCAAGAAAACCAACCAAACCAACAAACCATCTCTATTAGTCCAAGACAATTACTCCAAACAGTGAATTATTGACTGTAGTTCGCTTACTCTGTTAGGGCACCTCCCCCAAAATGGGGATCTCCTCATTTCTCTCCGACGAGAGCAAACTTCCTTTCTTCTAGAACCAGGTCCTTACATATAATACATTTTAGGAGGAAAAAAAGTAGGTGTCACCAGGGCTTGAAATTTGCCTCTGTAAAGCTTTTTTTTTCCTGTCAGTATAAAAGCAAAGGACAGGAGAGCTGGTTGGTGTCGCTCACAAATGAACACTCTCGTTTTACCTCTCGACAGAAGGTGGCTGCACAAGTGTTCAATTTCAGTTCGTGGCAATTTTCCCCCCTCATATCCTGTCTAAAAAAAGGAATTTAAAGGCAACAGTAAACCACACACGTAGGTCAAGAGAAAAGTTTTGCTGTTTTCAAGTCAGTACACCAAGAAAACCAGAGAGACAGTTGCTGGGATTAGGTGGGTAAGGGGTGAAACTCTCGCATTCTGACTGGGGCACAACGGGCTGGGTGTTCATGTGGAAAGTAACACTGTGATTTAATGCACTAGAAGCCACATGAAAAAGGAACCAAGAGATGATGTAGTGCATGTTTGCAACAGAGACATTTAGCAGCACAGAAAAGAGGGACTTTCCTCCCCTCGTACACTATAGATTCCTGCTTTACACTAATAGAACACTGCATTATCTCAATTCCACTCGTTAGTGCCAAAATGATGCATATCTCTTACAAATGGCCAAATTCACAAGCAAAACATTTAAACCAGAAATTGTTTAGCTCTACATTTATTGCAGATATTAAAAGATTAACAATGCTAACATGTTTACTTACACTAAAAAGAAATGTCAGTTGTCCAATAACATAAGCATCTAAATCGTTACTCGTTTAGCACTACTGCCAATGTGCATGGAACAGAAACTAGCAAATTGCTCTACAAGATTAATGGCAAAAAAACAACCAAAAGACAGTAGACACACCACTGAAGTTAGTTAAAATGTTCACTGAAGCTTGCAGTCTTCATGGAAGAGAGCCTGGAACTAAAATAACAGAAAAGAAGCTAGTAAACTCCAAACAAGGCAAGGCATCTGCATAACAAATGTTTCACATGTTCAAGCACTTAAAATTTTCAAATCAGAGCTGCCTGCAAAAGCAGGTCAAAAAATCAAAGGAAATTCCCTTTGCTCAAGGAGCACGAGGCCATCTCTGGGGAAAACAAGAAACAAGTGGCAAATGGGAACCCACTTGAGAGCAACTCTGGAATCTCAGCACCAGAACTGCTGAGATCTTGTTTGGCACAAGACAGACACTGTGCTGAGGCACCTGGGGCAGCAGACTGAGATTTTCCCCATGTTCACCTCTGTCTGCCTGGGAAGGATGGTGCTGTTTTCCCATCCTGGTGCCAGTTCTCCCAGCCTGGGCAAGCAGGTGCCCCCTCAAATGCTCCCCACGGGTCAGTCAGAGCAGTGCCGAGTGCTGCGTGGGGGCTGACAGAGGGTTTCAGCCTCTCCACCTCACCCTGGGCCCTTTCTGCACCATCTGACAGAGAATCCTTCCAAAATGGGAATGCCAAAGGAGAACTGGAAGTTTGCAGGGCAATAAAAATGGTGAGTGGCAATGCTGGCAGCTTTGTGAGTGAAACTGAAAGCTTCCGAGTGGATACAAGAAATAAACTGGAGGTGAATGATACTGGTTCCAGTGACACTCTGAACCAGACTATGACTGATGGATCAAAAAAGGCTCCAGGTTTAGTGTGTAACTGCACAGGAAAAAGAGGAGCAGTGAAGAAGACACCCAACCAGGGATTAAACTGCTGAGCACAGGCTGTGAAATACTGTCACTGATGAGCTTTCGAGGAGCCTGTGATCCAACTGTGTAAGGATGTTAAATATCTCCAAGTGAAGCCTGTGAATCTGGGCTATCAAATGTCTTTAATCAAGTTTAATAACCAGATAAATACTTAGTTGTATTTATACCCTTCATGCTTCACCTTCCTGTAAAGTAAGACACGTGATGCTCATGGAAAAACAGAACTACCAGCCTGTTTTTCTGTACCTGCCAGTGTGGTTTTGTTCAGTGATTGATGATGTGTTTCAAGACAACTAAAGCTGAGTGATCAGAAAATGACAGTGCCACAGGATTCTGTTTCTCAAGGTTTCAAAGATCCACTCAGTAAACAACAACCTTGCATTCATCAACTCCAAGTGGTTGTTAAGCAAGGAAAAGTTTGTTGCTACACAACGAAAACGAAGATGCTCCCTTTCTGCAGGGTTTTGAACAGAGAAAACATAAAGAACATAATTTTGGTCTTTAAACAGCAAGCACAGGCAAGTTGATCACTGAAGAACACATTTTCCTGCATATTTGTCAGGAATGTGAGCTGCTGCCATGTTACTGTGGTGCCATTTGTGGAGAGCTCTGCTCTACAAGAAGCACAGTGCAGGATGGGGATGTCAGCAAGACAGCCCTTACTGCCAGCAAGGGAAACAGGCTGCAGCTCAACATCAGCTCTTGAAAGAAAACTTCAGTGAAGATGCTTTTGATGCTGAAACATTCAAGTAAAGACTTCTTAATTTTAGAAAAGTCATGCTGGAGAATGGGGACACTAAGAAGTGGGATAGGAAATCCTGCCACTCCTAATCCTTCTTGGAGTGCAAGGTGGGAAAAGGTGAATGATCAGACCTTGTATGTTTATTTGTGGTAACACTGCTGAATTTTTCATGTCTTCACCAGTGCTTTCTGTTGAAGCACAGCAAATGAATCCAGTCTTCTCTTTTAGTAAGAATAATCCCTTAAAAGTACAAGCTTTTTGTCTTCTTTCTAGGGACTTTTCAATACAAGAACTTCTGCAAAGCAAATATTTAATAGAAATAGAAATTACTCTCTTATACTGATCATCCACTTCCAGATGACTTTGGAGGATCTGACTTCCCAGTGTTTTCTTTGGCATTTTCTGCAGACACATGAACTGCACCTGCTCATGGCTTAAACTTATTTGAGAAGCAAAGAAATTATTCAGAATTTGTTGAAGAGCCTCAAATATGTGTCAAACCAAAAAGTACACTGAAAATATGATCATTAGAATGGAAAACCTTAGCAGGTTTCACAGTAAGTCCTCAGACTCAGATGAACTCATGTTATTTATCCTGCATTTCAAGTCCAGAATCCTGTACCAAATAAGCACACAGGTAGAGACTCCTAACACTGGCATATGGAGGAAGCTGCTTGATGCAGACTCCAGAAGTAGATTGGAAGATTAGTCCATCAGAACAGTGTAATAAATTAAATTCTGAACTGACTTGCAAGCAGATCAGGATTTGAGAAGCTTCTTGGCTTCAGAAAGGCTCAGAGCCAAACCAGACCAGTCATTATTTTCATACTTCATCACTTTTTGGTCAGCAATCTCCTCACAAAACAGGGAAACTTGGCCCAAGAGAGGTCAACATGTGAGAACAAACTCAGTGGTTTCTTCCACAGAAGATGACACCCAAGTTGTTAGCTTGCACAATTAAATACAAGGCTAACTTTCATCTTGGAAAATTATTTACTACATTAGGATTCAAGTCCACTAATATAGAACAGAGTGATTTTCACACCAGCATAACCTGCTGAAGGTCATTCCCACAGCAGCCTTTGCATATCCAGCCTCTTTCTAGCAAGTGAATCTCTTATGTCACACCTAGAAAGTTAAGATTTGGGGCAATTCAGCAGTTCAAAGAAGTTCAGAGGAGCTCTGGATTCTCACGAAATGTTAAGAAGCCAGATACACTCATGGAAACAGGGATCTTTTCTTGGAAAAGGAAGACACAAAAAGCCCTGCTATGTTAATATCTGCAGGAATTCAGAAAGCAGGTGTGTGTGGTGCACATACCTATTTACTTGCTCTTTTCTGCCTGTACATTTGTATCATTCTCTGACGGAAAACATCAAATGCATCTTCTTTATTTTCTTCCCCTGCAACACCCAAGCCCTCCCCTGCAGAGGTAGCACCCCTAGGGAGTAAAATGAATAGTTAGAACACTTTGTTTCTGATACATTTGACAATGTGCAGAGAGATCAAAACAACACAGAACTGAGGTGGAAAGTAATGGTGCTTCATCTGGGGGAGAAAGGGAGCAGAGGCTTGGGACCCTGGCATTCCAAATCAACCCTAAACCAGTTCCCACCTCCCATTACACATGCAAATACCCACCAGAAGAAAATGCTCCTATGATATTCAAGGAGCAGTGAAGATACAATCAGCAAACAGATCAAATTCTTGCTTTACTGAACTTTAACCACTTCATTCATGGCAGATGGGCAGGTCTGTTGAACAGACAGCAAAAAAAAAAAAGGCCTTGTTTCTTACATTTCAAAAATGACAAGCCAGAGACTTTGAGGAATGAGTAGGAAACACAACATAACTCTGGAGAAAAGACACATTTTGATTTTTTTTTTTTACCAAGGGAACATAGTGCTGCTTGCTTAATATTTCTAGCACCCAAAGCAGGCAGAAGTCTCATATGAAACACACCCCAGACAAAACCTGGAGCTCCTGCCCTTCCAAGAAACATGAGTCATTAAGTGATGTCTCTTCATCCAAACATGCCAAGAGAAGCAAAAAGGCCTCAACAGTATCAAAACAACTTTCTGCCCTGGAAGCAGGTGGACAAGCCACAAGAATTCAGAGATACAAATAATTAAACCCCATCTCTTCCTCCAGGGTGCATAGAACACAGGCACTACAAAGCTAAGATGAATGAAACCTCTGCCACAGGAATGATCCTCTGGGCCACTTTTATCCTCCAGATCAGTGACATTATATCTAATATCTAATATATATATTATATATATATCTGTTCAAGATTTTATGATGTGAAGTCAGAAAATTTTGATTGCTCCATGTACTGAAGCTGGGGGTTGCTGAGCTCTCAGGGTAAAATCTAAGGACCTTGAGTAGAATGAAGTGATTCTTATCCAATTTCTGTGATATTAGGTCCACTTAGATTGTTGTGCAATTCAAAAAGAATATATACACACTCTAAAAACCAAATTCAACTTTACAGTCCAGAGTAGAAACCCTGGGTGCTGTTTTTCATTCCAAATGGTGTTATGATCAGGTTAGGTTTTAAATTACAGTTCAAAGTCACCTAAAAGACCTCCCAAAACTTTGCTTTTTTATCTTTAACCTGTTTGAAGCAGACTCTTCATTTTCTGTTTCCATTACACAAGGCTGCTTCACACTTCCAAAAGGAAAGAACAGAATTATTTAGCTGATCTATTTGCACCACAGTTCCTCTTTTACATCACTTGCAGAATAGTAAGAAAAAATAATCAAAGAGGTGAGATTATTGCTCAGAGGAGGGTTTATCCCATAAAAAAGTTCTGCCTTTGAGGGTGGCTTGTTTAAAAAAAATCCAAACATCTCTGGAACTGTAAAATTGGAGGAGTCACAAGGAGTCAACCTGCAATTATATTACAGTAAAATAAATAAAAATCCCCTCCAAACTAGACTGGCTCCAACAGCCAAGGGAAGTTCACAGCTTTCCTAACAAAAAAAGGGCCTCCAGTTTCTTTGCTTTACAACTGATGTGCCTGAATACATCAGGTTTAGATACCAGTGTTATATAATGGTCAAGGTAACTACACTGGAACTGGAGTCTCTCCCAGTTAACCCATTCCCTTCTGCTCAAAGAACCTGCTGAGATGGCACCTGGACTTTTAAACAAATCACCAACAGAAGAGCTGGTAGTTTTCAAAAGGGGAGGTAAGAGGCTACAGATGACAAAATAAATCCAACCCAACCCCCTGCACTGTATCAAAGCAACTCAACAAGAGAAAGGAAAGTGTTAAACTGCACTGGTTTCATCCTCACTGAGATTGTCCCCAAACACCAAAGAATGACTTTCATGGGAAAGTCAAGAGAGGTCCATGCCATGAAAATAATCCAATACTGTGGAGTTCTCTCTACAGAAAAGATCACAAGTTTCTGGAAGAGGTAGAGAAAGCAGCTCTCACTCCTCTGTGCAGGTGTCTTTACAAGAGCAACACAGCAATGGACTCAAGCTGGAAAAGATGCATTTTCACAGATCAAAAATGCAGTTCTTGTAGAACAGACAGAAACTCCTGGACTCTGATGGGCTGTCAGACATAGAAATTAAACAGCTCACAATTAGTGCAGTGAAACTTGTGTCAGGAGCTACAGAAACATAAAAATTACTCAGGTATTTGATCCCCACAAGCTTTGAGATTCTAACACTGGTGAACTCCAGGCAAAGTCAGCTGCTTCTCACTGTCTCTTTGCTGCTGAAGAAGGAAATAAGACAAAAAATAGTGATGGACACTGGACCACAGGGAGCACCAAGGGAAAAAAAGAAAGTAAACAACCAGAAGTACCCAACCAACTAGAATGACCAGCACTGTTCCAAGGCACCAACACAGAAATCCCTGGAGAAAGAAGACTGTTAAACCACAGAATATGTGTATGGATTGGAAAATCTGTTCTATGGGCTGAGTGAGATATAAAGTGTTTCTGCCTCCTTATTGAGTCAGGGAGTTGAAGGAGGTTTTCTCCATTCTCCTTGCTTGGCAGCCATGGATGCTGGATACAGCAACTTTAAAAGACAAAATGAAGATTCCAAACCAGAGGTGTATTTGAAAGGGAAAAAAAAACCAAACCACACTTACCTTCTGGCAGAAGCACTTACCTCTTTTAGTCTGCAGTGGAATGAATCACATCAATTAGAATGAAAATAAATTGCTTGCCTAGATCTAGGAGTACTGCCCAGGATATTCCTAAAGCCTATTTCTAAATTCATGTACCTGGCAGGGTACCAAGGAGATCCCCAGGATAATTCTGGATGTTAAAAAAAAAAAGCTTAACTACACCAAATAACAAAACAAAAAAACCACCTCCTGAAGAAGGGGGGGGCACCCATGTACCTCTAGAAAACATCCACACACTGAAGCCTTCAGGGATGGCAAGAAACAGCCACCTTCCAGAGCAGCCCTGGCCCAGCCTGCCCAGAAAATGTGGGAATTCTCCATGCTCCACTGTGCTGAGGCACCACCACTGAACTGGCCACATCTAGGTGGGTTAGATAAGCACAGTTGCTGTAAGAATCCCAGCCTTTTCCAGAGCTGCCAGTGTGCTGCACTGTGCTCCCATTACATACACTTTTACAGGCTCTCTGATCCCTTTTCCTCTGGTGCCAAGGCCATGTCCTTCTTGCCAGCCCATCTTCTGAAGCATCTGGAAACCCACGTTCCTGTTTGTTAGCTTCTTGTGGGAAAATTCTAAATCTTTTGGTTTCTGTGGGAAAGAAAAAAAACCAAAAACAACAAGAAAAGAAAATAAAAAGTGTTGATTTTCTGATATACAGGGAGATAATGTATTTAAAACCTTCAAATCCCCCCTCTCAAAAACCCTGTGTTTGAATTTCTGCTTATATAGAAATATCTTCCAAGCAGCACTTCTCTAGGTACACAGAAAAAGTCTATCCAAAAGTACCTGCCTTGCTAGTTTATTTAAATATTGCAAGTTTAAATATACCAATATTTATATATATCATATATGTTCTATTTTATATAGATCACACATGTTCTACATGATATAAACATACATTCCAGGTTATCAAATTATTTAATTACACTATTAAAACAGCAAAGAATACACCTTCATATTTTAAAAGCTCATGGCTCTCCTCAGATTTAGTCCAGTCTTTTTCAGGCTTAGGCTCCTCAGGTTTTACTTTGATTCTATGACAATGACACATTTTCAGGGGCTGGCCCTTGCAAAGAGAGTTGATTCTCAGAATGCAAAGGCAAACCAGGAGAGTTCTTTACCTTCTTCTTCTTTGTAACTGGGCAACCACGTGGCCTATCATAAGCAATTCTGACAGGTTCATGCACTGCAAGTCAAACCAAAGACAAAATTCAGTTGTCAAGATAAAGAACTTTAATACAGAACTCCAAAAGCACATCTCAAGTGCAACTCTAACTCAGTGCCATGGCCTAAAATCAGAACCAACAAGAAAGATCAGAATAAAAACCAACCAACCAACCAAAAGTGAAAGGGTAAGACTTTTCCTCCCCTCCAGCACTATAAAGATTATTAGGACATGCATGGATTTAGTTTTGGACTTATCATGCCAGCAATACACTGATGGATGATACACTCTAAGGACTTTAGATCTTTCATTTCCCTATAATACTCCAACAGCAAATTCAGACTGGACTTCCATGAGGTCAGTGTCCATCATTTTCATATCACAAACAAGAACCTCCACCAATAAAAATCATTATGCAAAGAAAAGACATTTGTTGAAGTGGCTGCTGAGCACATAGAATCAGTTTTAAGCTGCTTATCTCTCAGTTCTCAGACTATCACCACCCACCCCCACTGACAGAATTTAACAGGTCAATCCAAAGTCTAAATGTATTTAGTCAAACACTTAAAATATGCTCAGTGCTATACTTAAGTCTGTTAAACCTTCCATACAGTGATAAAATAACCCTGCCAAAAATACTCTTGTGAGGATTTGAAGCAGCAGAGAGGGCAACATTAGAGAATGCCCAAGGAATGATGTTTGGCACAAACTTTGCTATTGCTCTAGAATACAAAACCTGGTACACACACAATTTATCCACCATTCTCTGTCAGATGAATGAACCTTTCAAGTGAACACTGTAGTGAATTCTGCATTAAAGCAATGTAGCTCTTTTACCCAGCAAGAAAGCATAGAATAACCAGGAATTCTGTACTGCCACCTACCCCAAATCCCTTTTAACTCTCACCTTTTGGCTCTTCTATAAGGCAAATCCTTTTAGAGGCAGGAATCATACCAACTTTCAGAGACTTGCTGCTGATTCGTTTGCGAGGGAAGAGGGAACCAGGAGCAGGAGCTGATGCCTGTGTTGACAGATTTGGCACAGCACCATCAGCTGATGTGGCCAGGGGCATTTCACCTGCTGAAATGTCATCTCCAGGTTTGGAAATCATCTCTTCAGCCAGGTTTTCCACACTTCTACCTGCTGACACCTCGTCCTCTTCTCCCTCCTCTGCTTGCTCCATTTCTTCCAAAGGCTGCGAGATATCCTCCTCAAATTCAACTTCTTCCTCATTATCTTCTTCCTCTTCCTCTTCTTCCTCCTCTTCCTCTTCTGAAATATCCAGACTTCTCTCTTCAGGTTTAGCATTTTCCCCAGCATCTGTTGCTTCTGCCACAGCACTGAAGTTAATGGATGGACACAACTCATAGACCTTCATCCTGTAAAACTGGAAGGCAGAACTGCTTCGATCCTGCAGAAACCTGACCAAAAATACCAGGGAAAAGAATATCAGAAAGAGATTTCCTTTAGTTAGCACAAAGCACCACATTAACACTACATTTTGAATTGATTTTTGCAGTGGCCATGCCAGGAGGTGTTTGTACAAGTGCAGGATTCCCCAGCACCATGCACTAAGAACAGGAATTGCTCTCAGTCCACACAGACTGAATTTTTATCTGCACTTCTCAAATGTTTATAACTTCACATCTTCTAAAGAATTCAGAACAATTATCTTCACTATACAGCTGGAGAAACTAAGAGAGGATTCTGGCTCTGGCCAGGCCAGAAGGCAAACAGCAGACTCCAGAAGAGAACTGAGGTCTTCCAAATTTCAGCCACATGGTCTGGGTAGAAATAGATGTGTTGATTCTGAGAGACAGGAGAGAGAACATGCCTCCACTTTTGTGACCAAAAGAGAAAAACCTGTGCTGATTTCCACTCCAGCACTTAGGCCTTTGTAATTAAATGAAAATACTTTGGCAGAACACAGTTTCAAGATACAAACTCATTACTGAGCATATCCAACTAGGAATACATCAGTGCAGGCACACGTTTGGGACAAGTGTTTTTCTTTCTCAGGTATTTCAGATATTAGGTGCCTGAACAGGGCAACAGGGAGCATTCCTCAAATCCTCTGTTCCTAAACAGGCACCTCAGCAAACAATAAAAGGAAATGTCCCCTTAGCAATTGTTGAGATGCATTTGGATCACAGGCAGAAGTGGAGGTCACTCACCAAAGGTCTGGGTTATCTGCGCTGTTGTCTATGCTGAACTGCTCAATTTCTGGTCCTACCTGAGCAACAAACTTGGCCAGTTTCTCAGCAGTTTCCATTGTTTTAGCATCCACTGCAAGAAACAAAATGCTTGTTAGCTGGAGCTCATACCCAACCTGCATCACTGCCTCAAAGTCAGTACAGCTGAGAAAAAAGAAATTTCCACCCGAGCAAAAGAAATGATCTGAAGCATTTCCAGCACAATTCTGTGTTATTCTTTACTCCTGTAATTTACAATTCAAAAATCTCATCTTCAATCTTACACTTACCATCAGGAAACTTGGAGGACAATGGTGGGAGAAGTTCAGGTGGTGCTGACAGGTCCTCAGAATCTGCCTGTTCTTCGGGTGGCAGAGGGAGCTCCGAGCTGGTGGCACATGGTGAGGATGAGGTTGTGTCCAGGGCAGGATCCTTCTCAGATTGGCTGGATTCTGCTGCAGAGGGCTTGGACTGGATGGAACCTTGAAGATTCTTGTCTTGGTGCTTCAGCACAGTACCAGCTGAAAGCACAGTCTGTGTCCCTGTGGTTGCTCTCCTCACCTTCCTTCCTCGGACACTAAGCTGTGGGATAATTCCAAGCCTTTTTCTTTTAAACAGCTTTCTCTTAATACTTGCCACTTTCCTGGCATAGAGCATGGCCCTGACTGATTCTGCTGCAGATTCTTCCAGTGTTCTGCCTTCAGCACCTGCTTCCTTTCCAGATGATGTCTGCCTTTGCACCTCTGAGAGCTTCAGTCTGTAATACTTGTATTCCAGACTGTCTTCATCAGACAAGAACCTAAAGAAAATCATATAAATAAAATGAAAGCACAACCAACCTCAAATCCTCAGATCAGACACTTGGTAGCAATCACTCCTTTTCTCCAGGGGTAAACACCAGGTGAACCTTAACCTGCTTAGATTCTCCTCAGAGTAACACCAACTCCACTTGTAAAGCAGTGAGTATGAGAAGCAAATAAATGATGGAGTGTTTGGACATAAATAATTTGGCTAGTAATTAATCAGCTATGCTGCAATTCACATCTATACCATCTTATTCAAAGGTCACTACACTTCCAGCTTTCCTTAGCTTTTCCTTCCCAATATTATTCACAGCACACTGGATTCCCAGGTCTGTTACCTTGCTGTAGGTTTGTATTAACTACATCTGCTTGCTATTTTCATCTCGTAAATGTAAATTGCTTTTAATATCTCCTATTTGGATTGACATATGGTCATTAGTGACAGACTGAAAGGAACATGATCCATGAGACAAAACAGAAACAACAGGGTAATTTCCAGGCAGAGCAGGAAGTTAATTAGCTGAGGAAACACTTTCCAGAAGTCTGAGCAAATAGACAATAGGTTTTGATCTCACACCTATTGAATGAAAAAAGTTAATTTAATTAAACATATTCCAAATACCTCAATCAGAGAATAGTATTACAACTTACTGCTAACCACACCTACCAATATTCAGGACAGTTCTTTTGAGCACTTCTCTCTTTGGCAGACAGGGTTCCTGACACAATTCCATCCACTAGCTGCTCAATGATCTCTACAACTCTTGGATCAGCTCGCTGGGGGGCTGGAGGAAGAAATAAAATGCAGTCATTGAATCATCCTCATCAACACACTCTCAATATGTTGTCTTTTTTAGTGCTTCACACAGTGACATTTGCAAGTTTTCAACATATTAATAGAAAAGAGGCTGCACTTAATCCTAAGAATAAATTAAAGAAACCTCAGAAACTTAGTTTTCTCAGCTCTACTTAAGATCCTACAACAGTTTGTTACAAGCTCCTCTATGGTTTAAGAAAATTATCCTTTGCTGCCCCTGGCAAGTTAAGCCATCCTTACTTACAGCAATTAATTATTGCACCAAAAAGACTTTGTGCAAAAGAAGATTTGAACACTACTCTGAAGGGGTGAGTTCCAAATGAGTCACCATTTGGTGCCAGTGCTGCAAGAACTCATGGTGAAACTACCCAAAGTTTAATTAGGAAAAAACCAGCTGACTGTAGTAATGAGTTAGAAGGTTTCACAGGGGATGAACACATCAGAGGAGATTCCTATAGGTGGTAGCATATAAACACCAAAAAAATACCCCTGCTTCTGATACAAGCAGTGAAGGGAACATCTCTGACTTTGCTTAACTGCAGATACTTACTCAGGGATGCATCCAGAGCCTTCCTCGAGGCTGTGAAGCTGAAGCAGCCATGGGCAGAAGATGACAATCCTAGATTAAAATGTAATGTGCAGCAGAGGGGAAGGAAGGAGCCAGGCTTTCACCCCCAGAGCTGAAAGTGATTGCTACAACAGGTAGTATTTACTCCTTGCCTCAACACTGCTAGGGGTTTACAAGGAATTCCCAGAATTAGGAATACCATCAAAATGAAGATAAAATGTTAGTGATGAACCAAGAAATGCTGCACTTCAAAGCATCCAACAAGAGCCCACTCACCTTTTGAGTCAGGAGAGGGTTTTGTTTGTCCCGTGGACTCCAGCTCATTTTTTTTCATCTGGATGGGGTAGCCACTCTTCTCCAACCAAGCCTTCAAGTTTTCAATGTACTCTCTTCCAAACAACGTGGAATCATCAAAGTTGGGGAACAGAGTGGGTGCTGGAGCCATTTCCTGCAGCCCCACAGCTTCCAGGATTTTCTCTTGTCTGAACACCGAGGCCAGGGCGAAGGTCTGACCCAGGAGTGCCAACGATTTACGACAAAGGGAAACCGTGATCTCGAAAGCACTTGCCATTTCCCTGGGATTACCAAAGCCATTTGTCTTAACGCTTAACTCGTAAGCGTTGCAGGCCATCAGCAGCGGGGTAACCCCCTTCAGCAGCCGGTCCTGGAGCCTCATGATGTATTTATCAAAAGGTTTGATGATTTCAAAGAAGCAGTTCTTTGTTTTCACAGCACCCTTGTCCAGCAGCATGTTTAAAAACTCATTGTCCACTTTGGGAGTTTTCAGAGCAGCGTGTTGTAAACTTTTGATGGTAAAGAAGCAATAATCTCTGTGCTCTGGTTTTAAGGAGCATTTGAAAGAAGCCAGCATTTTTGCACAGGTTTCTGTCTCCAGCTCGAAGAGAGCTCCAAAGAGCCTGGAAAACTCAGCATCGTTTTTTATGGCATGAAATCCAGCCCACTTGATTATTTCTATTCCAAACGTGGAAAAAATGTCCGATTTGTCCACAAGGTCAAAACTGAGATTTCTGAACACGTGAGCAGGCTTCGGGAGCCTCAGAATAGGTCTCTGGGTTGGCAGAAGAGGTGGCCTCTGGTTAGGTCGTGGAGGCAACTTCTGGTTGGGGCGCTGGCCGCTCTGCTCGGGTCGCTCGGCGCCTTCTGGCATCTGCTCGGGTTCCATCTTCTGATCAGGTCCTGGGGGCAGTTTTTTAGTGTTCCATTTCTTCAGGGGAGTTTTGATGTCCGCTTTGAATACTTTGGTTTTCATGGCACCCCTCAGGATAGGTTTTCCACGCAGGGCTCTCCCCCTGCCCACCGTGCCCCTCCGTACCGGGGGGCGGAACTCGCTGTCGGGCTGGACGCCGAAGTCCACCTCGTACTCCTGGCTCTCCACGTTGCCATAGTCATCTTCCAGGAGTCCTGGTGATCGAAAATCACCTAAAATATCCGAAGAACTAAAATCACTTTCGTGTGGTCCAGTGGATTCCCAAGAATCAGGAGGGCCATAGTCCTGGTCGTGAGGCGCCAAGCCCCCGTAGTCCCTGTCGTGAGGCGCCGGGTGCCCGTACTCCCTGTCGTGGGATGCTGGGTGCCCGTACTCCCTGTCGTGGGATGCTGGGTGCCCATACTCCCTGTCGTGGGATGCTGGGTGCCCATACTCCCTGTCGTGCAAAGCTGGGTGCCCAAACTCCCTGTCGTGTGAAGCTGGACACCCAAACTCCCTGTCGTGAGATGCCGGGCGCCCAAACTCCCTGTCCCGAGAGGCCGGGCGGCCGTACTGCTCGTGGTAGTAGTTTTCCTTCCTTATCAGAGGACTAGCAGATCTGTAAGAAGGCCCTGGATAATCATCCCGAGGTTCTTCACCCCACTCATCGTGGGGGTGATGCTGGGTGTTGTCATGGGTGTATCTTCCATCATCGTGGAAACTCTCCTTGTATCTCGGTCGTGGGAGCGGCCTGGGATGGGCTGTGGGGAGAAAAACACAAATATCTGAGTGCACTGCAAGGAAAATCCTTCAGGAAGACACTGACACGGCCAAACTTCCCAAGAACACCTCTGGAATTCCAGGAGATTCCCATTTGCTCTCTTAGATCCATCCAAGAAAGGGACAGGCAAAAAGCAACAGATGGTTACCACTAGAAAACAATTTGTTAAAACTTTTAACAAATCTCGTCTGAAACCTTTCCAGTGCCTGGGAATGAAATCCAGGTGATTTTTGTTGACATTTTATATATGAAAAGCTAAAGGAATTTGCAGATCATCTTTGGGATGTTTTCCTGAGATTAATGCTCTGGTTTGGGGTTTTTTGGTTGCTTTTTCCACCAAAAAGAACGTGAAATGCAAAGGTCCAGAGGCTTCAACTGCCCTCCTACTGTATTTAACTTGTCAGGCATCACCAGAATTCCATCCTGCAGCGATGTCTCCAGAGACCTCCCTGAAATTGAACCCACTCTGATGCAGCCTGAATTCCTTTGTTCCAAATTCATTTTATTGGGCTTTTTTTGCACTGGAATTTGCATTCCACATTGAAACAGTGTCAGCAGCCCCAGCCGGCTACCAGCCTCCTGGAGAAAAATGGATGTGGAGAAGTCCCCGTTGGAGGCGATGATGGGTGGGAGGGGAGGCGCTGGTTTCACCCAGGGCTCGTCTTTACCTTTAAAATGATGGATCGTGTCCTCGATGGCATCGCTCCGCTCCATGCGATACCTTTTAACTTTATCCTGCACCACGGCATCGAACGTCTCCCGTGTGATCCGCCGAGAAGCCATTTTCATCCTGTACCAAAACAGCACAAAGCCGACCCTGACCGGGGCACGGGCGCTGGGGGGGTCGCTCCCTCCTCCGCCAACCGCCGCGCTCCGGGTGCCCCCGGTACCGCAACCCCGCCGGGGGAGGGGGCTCGACCCGGGCGGATTCCCGTGAGCGCTGCGCGGGGTTTGCTCCCTCCCCCGGGTCCTCCGGCAGCGCAGATGCTGGGGGGAGCAGCAGCCGCGGCCGCCTCCCGCCTTCCCGCCCCTCAACGGCGACGCCCGGCACCCCCCCGCCCCGCACGGCCGCACGCGTTGCCACCGGGAGGAGGCGGCGGAGGAGCCGCCCCCGCCCCGCCCCGGACGCTCCCGNGGAGCCGCCCCCGCCCCGCCCCGGACCCGCCCCCGCCGGGAGCCGGGCTCTGCCCTCACCGAGGCGGTGCCGCCCGCCCCGGTCCCGCAGCCGCCCCGCCACACGGGAGGCTCCCAGCAGCCCCCGCGGGACGCGGTTTGATCCCCGCCCCCGGCCGGCGCTTGCGCACTGCGGGTTTTACCGCGACGCAGCCGCCGGCACCGCATCCCCTCCGAGGCCGGGTGGCTGCGGGGCAGCGGCGCGTTGGCGCGGGGCGGTAGTGACGGTAGTGACGGTGAGGGCGCGGGCCGGGCGCGGGGAGCAAGAGCGGGGCAAGCGGGGGGTGGTCCCGCAACTTCCCGCTCCCATCTGCGGGGCCTTGAGTGGCGGGGTGGGGTGGGATGGGGGGGGGGGGAATCCCCGCCGCCTCGCGGGCCGGTCTTAGCGGGTCCCCCGCATACTGAGCACGCGCAGAAGCGGCCGGACCGCGTGTGCCCGGCGCGGGAGCGCGTTGCGGGGCTTGGCGCACGCGCAGCCGGGCGCCGCGTCCGGGGTGCGGGGAGCGCGGCCGGGGGCGGCTTTTGGCGCTGGCACGTGCGAACAGAGAGAGCCGGGTGCGGGATCGGGGGGGCGGAGCCAGAGCCCTAAGGCGGCCGAGGCGGGGCCGGGTGCGGGATCGGGGGCCGGAGCCAGGACCCTACGGCGGCCGAGGCTGGGCCGGGTGCGGGATCGGGGAGGCGGAGCCAGAGCCCTACGGCGGCCGAGGGGGGTCGGGCCCCGCAACCCTTTGTCAGGCGGCAGGAGCCGGTTGAGGCGGCGGCGGTGCTGGCGGCGGGGAGCGGAGGTTGGTCCTGAGAGGATCCGGGGTGGGTTCTGCCCCCGGGAGCTCTCCCCGTAGCTGTTCCCGGTTCCTAGATCCTCTCCGGGGCGGGATCCGCTGAACGACAGAGGGGTGAGACCCACCCAGAGGGGTGAGACCCACCCGCGGGAGGGGGATGCGGGATGATGCGGGGCCTCCCGTGGGAGGAAGGTGTGAGGGGCTCTAGGCTGGGGTGGCCCGAGAGGGTGCGGGGTTCAGGGCTGTGTCCAGACAGGCTCACCCAGTGCCTGCAGCCAGAGCAGTGTGATGGCAACACCCTCTGCAGCACTGGCTTCCCGAGCCAAATCCCTGGGCTTCTGAAATTCCTCATTATTTCTTTTAATTGCTGCGTTTCTGGCCATTACAAAACCCCCAACAATCCAAGCAACACCCCCAACCAGTTGGTAATCCCTTTAACCACGTAGCTTTGGTTAAGGTCCATGCTTTGTTCTGCAAAAGAGCAAGAAATTTCCTTTATTCCCAATTAACATCAGAAGGATTTGCCCCAAAACGACTTGTGAACTGTTTAATGACAGGACCGGGAGCCAGTTGATCCCATTCCAGTAAAATGGGGTCGAAGCAGATTGCACAAGAAACGTTTGATGATGCAGTGCAAGAAAACATCACGGAATTTGAAATGGATCCAGAAGAGGCTGTGAGAGAAGCTGTGCAGCAGTTTGAGTCCCAAGGTATTGTAAATTCATCTGCTTGTGCAGTTCAGGTTCTTGCAGACAAAGGTTTCACTTCTGGTTTAAGAGAACTGGTGTCCAAAGGTGGCTCATCCAGTATTGAGAAGAAGCCTTTGTGGAGTGGAACACAGACATTATTAATGCTAACCTAGTTTCAGGGAGTAATTATGACTGCAAAACTGCTTTGAGTGAAACTGCAGGGTTCAATTTGGGCAGTGAAATTAAACCCTTTTCTTTTTTTTTTCTAGGTAGAATTGATGCTTTGTTCCAGGACACGTTTGACCATTGTAGTCAGTCCAAACTTTACCAACATTCCAGCAGCTTTGTGCACTGATCCCCCCCATTTTCAAGGAGTTTGTCTTTGTTTGCTGGGGATGACTTGACAAATTTTACCCGAGCTCCTGTAACTAATATTGATCTTGGTTTTGATTTTCCTTTTAGGTGTGGACCTAAGCAATATTGTGAAAGCTGTGAGGCAGCCTACCTCTGAAAATGGTCAAAGGGAGAAGCATGAAATTTTGCTGGTAGGAGCACAAATTTATGTTGTCTTTTAAGGATCAGGGTTATATAATCATTCAAGTAATAGACTAAGAATAATGAGACAAACCTTTTACTTCTGCCTGTGTGCCATTTCCCTCTGAGCTCTTCAACAAACACTTAATCCCACCTGGCCTGCAAAGTAGGAATAATATAAAAGTTCCAAGAGCTGGCTTGCACTTTGCAGTGGAATATCTATCAGTGCAGAGCAGAATGCCAGCTCTGCCTGCCTTGGAAACACAGGTTCTGCTGTTCCCAGCTTGGAAGCAGATTCTGCTGTTGGCCAAACTCAAACCACAGCAGAACTCTCTCCCTGGTGGGACCCAGGTCATCCACTGCTGGTCAGACTGGTGCACAGTGATGGGAGAGGTGCAGAGAAGACCCATTTAATTTCTTAGATATGCCGAACTCAATTTAAATCCAAAAGATTATTAGGATAAATAAACAGATTTGACTGATGATAAAGAGGTCAAGGGAGGTTTTTCTCCCCCTCTACTCTGCACTTGAATTCCCCATCTGGAATACTGTGTCCAGTGCTGGGCACCCCAGTTCAGGAGGGACAGAGAGCTACTGGAGAGAGTCCAGTGCAGGGCACCAAGATGCTGAAGAGAGGGGAGCAGCTCCCTGCTGAGGAAAGGCTGAGAGAGCTGGGATCTGGAGCCTGGAGAAGAGGAGACTGGGGAGCTCAGCAGTGTCTGTCAAGATGTTGAGGGCAGTGTAGGGAGGATGGAGCCAGACTCTGCTCAGGGACATCCAGTGACAGGACAAGAGGCAATGGGAGTCAGTTGGAGCACAAGAGGTTGAGGGCAAACACAAGAAAAAACTTTTTCCCAGTGAGGGTGGCAGAGCCTGGCAGGGGCTGCCCAGGGAGGTTGTGGAGTCTCCTGCTCTGGAGACATTCCAGCCCCACCTGGATCTGTTCCTGGGTGACTTGGTCTAGGTGCCCCTGCTCTGGCAGGGGGGTTGGACTAGATGATTTTCTATCTCCCTTCCACCCCCTGACATTCTGTTATTCTCTTGTCACAGTTCAGATGGAAAATAAACTCCTGTTCTCTTTGTAGACCTTAGATTCCCTTGCAAGAGCTGTTGCTGACTCTGACCTGGCCGGGGTGGCCGAGCAGCTCGAGGTCTTCACCGAGCAGTGCAAAGAGCAGCTGGCCTTGCGCTACCTGGCTGGGCAGAACGGTGCCTACTCCGTGGTCTTCTCTGCCTGCCAGTTGGCTTCGGGAGACAGAGATTTACTGCTGAAAGCCTTTTACACCCTGTGCGCCCTCTTGGACGGGCAGCCGGACCTGCTGGACTCGGCCGGCCGCCATCTCCTGCTGCAGACCCTGCGGGGTCACGGCGGGGACGCGGAGGTGACGCTGGCCGGGATCCGCTGCGTCCGCCACGCCTGCCTGAAGCACGAGCGCAACCGGCAGGACTTCGTCAAAGGGGGAGTCCTGCCCCTCCTCACCGGGGCCATCGTCCGGCACGGGGCCGACCCCAACCTGGTCCGAACGGCCTGCTCGGCGCTGCGGGTCATGACGTTCGACGACGACATCCGGGTGCCCTTCGGCCACGCTCACGACCACGCCAAGATGATCGTGCTGGAGAACGACGGCTTGAGGGTCCTGATCGAAGCTGCCAAAGGTGAGAGTCGCCCCGTGGCCGTCCCGCTGTGGTTTTGAGTCACCTCTGGTTTCTTCTTTCCAACGCAGTCGGTCGTAACGGGAAGTTCTCCGCAGTTGGCTGGGAAATTTGCCTCTAAAAGAGCAGAATCTCAGTGTGAGGAGGTGGGAAGGGAGCTCTGGGGATCTGCTGGTGCCACTCCCTGCCCCAGCAGGGGCACCCAGAGCAGGGCCCAGCAGTGCAGTGTCCAGGGGAGTTGGAATTTCTCCAGAGAAGACTCCACAACCTCTCTGGGCTGTCTGGGACAGGCTCTGCCACCCTCACACCGAAGAACTTTCTCCTCCTGGGTTCCAGTTGGTGCCCAGTGCCCCTTGTCCTGACCCTGGCACCACTGCCCAGACACTGGCCTCATCCTCTTGCCCCAGGGGCCCTTTCTCTCTTGCTCAGCATTGCTCAGCTCCCTCTCAGGCTGTTCTTCTCCAGCTGAACAGCTCCAGGGCTCTCAGCCTGGCCTGGCACAGAGATGCTCCAGCCCCTCAGCATCTCCCCAGCCTCTGCTGGACTCTGCCCAGTAGTTCCTTGTCTATCCTGAACTGCAGAGCCCAGAACTGGACACAGTACTCCAGAGATGTCCTCACTGGGGCAGATTATGATGTAAGATGCAGAATAAATGATGTTTAATTCTTTTGATGAAATATTCCCTAAGAGAAAAAAAATAACACAGCTGCTCTGGAGGCTCTTGGCAGCACCAGGGTGACATCAGAGCTCTTTTCCTAGGTGGACTGACAATGTTTTACAGCCCAGTACAGGTTTGCAGACACGTTATCCCTGCTGAGGTGCTGTGTTCTCAGGATACTCAGTCTAGATTGAAAGAGAACAGGATGATATGTGTGCTCTTGTGATATAAAGTGAAATACACCATTGCCTGTTGGGTTTTTTTTTTCCTTTTTAATGAAGCAGAGTAAACCACCTTTGATTTTGCAGCCCTGCTTGCTCATAGTGACTCCATTCCCCATCTCTCCTCTGCAGCATTCAGAGAGAACTGCAGTGTTCTCAGTGAGCTCTGTGCCACCCTCTCTCGCCTCTCTGTCAGGAATGAGTTCTGTCAAGAAATTGTGGACCTTGGGGGCTTAAATTTCATGGTGTCTCTCCTGGCTGACTGCATCGACCACCCGGTGAGTGCCACAGGGTACTTGGCAGTGTGAGCAGGGTGAGCCTTTCAGTTGAAGGCCTTGGCTGGGCATCAGACTGTGCATTATTTTAGGTGCAGTTAGGGTTGAAACCCAACCTCTCTGCAGCTTTACTTGCAGGACTAGGCTCCATGTGTTCTGTCTGATGAGAGGGGAGGAATTCTGAGTCCCTTCTCATGGTTACTCCCTGTGTTCTCCATATTCCATGAGCAGAACTCTGCTTCCTCCACAAAAAGCTGAGCTGGTTTTCCACCGTTTTAGCTAAGAGAGAGGCAAGAGGATTCAGATGCTTGAGGACTGATGTTTGATTCTTTAAGCTCCTTTAAAACCTCTGCCAAACTAACAAGGTTCCTTATTTAGCAAGGAAGCTTGCTTGAGATGTGACCAAGTGAGTTGCTGTTCCTAACTGGGATTGTCAACTGTTTGAACGGAGCTGCTGGGAGATGCTGAGATTGGCTTTCTTATGTCTGTAAAACTCTCTTTCTAAGCTTCTTAAGCTGCTCTTGTTTTCTTGGTGGCCACAGGACGTGGTGAAGCAGGTGCTGAGTGCCATCCGGGCAGTGGCGGGTAATGACGACGTGAAGGATGCCATTGTCAGTGCTGGGGGCACAGACCTCATTGTGCTTGCCATCAGCCACCACCTTGCCAACCCTCAGGTACTCCCCTAAGTGACTGATCAAGTCCCACCAGGTCTGGGAAGGGAGATCAGGTTTGGGCTGGGTAATGTATGGAATGTGTAACCCCCACCCCCAGCACTGCTCTGAGTTGTGATAAAAGGTACAGTGCAGTGAAATCATTGCAGATGAGCAGTGTGTTAAATCTTTAACATCCAGATGTTGTGGAGTGACAAATATTTCAATAAATGTTCACTTGATGGGGGTTTTTCATTGTTCCTGCACCAGTTGGCTGTTTAATATGCTGCTTTATACCCCTTGGTTCATATCCCAGAGAAGCAGGATGCTTCAGTGGAAGACACTTAAAACCAAACTAAACCTAAAACATTGTCAGACAAGAAAACAAACTCCAAACACTATTTTATTTTTTTTTTTTTTGCCTTAAAACAACATTTGCAGCCAGTGAATCCTCTCTTTTTGCCTTGCAGATCTGTGAGCAGGGCTGTGCAGCCCTGTGCATGTTGGCTCTACGCAAGCCTGAGAACTGTCATGTCATCATGGAAGGTGGAGGGGCCCTGGCAGCTCTCCAGGCCATGAAAGCACACCCACGAGAGGTGGCTGTGCAGGTACTGCCCCCAGAGCACTTGACTCTCCTGTTCAGGATGGCTGGTGGCTGTGTGTGCTGCTTAGCTGGGGTTTTGTCTCCCATTTCACCAATGCCAAGCAGTTCTGTGTTGGGAATGCAGCACTGGAACGTGGGATTCCCTCTGCCTGGCACCCTGATGTGAGCAGAGCAAATTGCAGGTTGGGTTTCAGACCCATCTGACTTCAGGTTGAGGTGACTGGGAAGCCAAGCTTCTCTTCCAGGCCTTA
>VYZU01066805.1:0-12057 GCA_013401355.1 Ceyx cyanopectus
GGGGGGGGGGAAACCACCAATAAGCCTGGAAGGGGGTAGAGATGGGAGTGTGTGTGGATAAAAAGAGACAAATCGCCCAAAAAATGAGAGGTGTGCCTTGGGGGACAGATGCAGGTAGAGCTGATCTCTGCCAGGGTGGGGAGAACAGGGCAGAAAATGGAGCAGTGCCTCAAATACCCACAAACAAACAAAGGCTTGGGATAGAAAAGCCTGGCCCAAGCTGCCCAGGGCAGTGCTGGACTCCCCATGATCCCTGGAGGGGTTTCTGAGCTGTGGTGCTGAGGGGTCAGTGGTACCCTGGCAGTGCTGGGGGGGAACTGCTGGACTTGGGGACTTTAAAGGTCTTTTCCAAGCAAAAGGATTCAGTGGCTCTGTGCTGCTGTCTGTAGGCAGCACCCCCAAGAGTGTTTCCCTTCAAAGCACCTTCAGAAACTGAAGCCAACGAGTAGCCATGAAAGTTGCTTTTTCTTTTTGGAAAAAGAACAATGGCAGAGCCTTGGTGCAGTGGAGATTTGCACTAGTGCAAGACAGCAGAGATGAGGGCTGTGAAAAACACTCCCTTTAGAACCTGGATCACCCTGCCAGCCCCACCTGCAGAACCCAGTTTCCCCCTCCTGATTCCTGTGACTGCCCTCATCATCCTCAGCCTTCATCATCCTTACACAGAGCACTTCTCCTTCCCAAGGCCACGGGCACTGCTGCTCCTAAAACCAGCCAGGATGCAGCAAAGAGCTTCAAAAGAGAGATTAATGCCAGGACAGGATGGGTTGGGGACATCCACCCCTCTGCTCTGCCAGCAGCCTCTGGGACAAGAGGCGTTTGGAAGTAAATTCCCTCTCCTCTGAGCAGAAGGAGCTTCAAGGTTTCCAGTGTTTTGGTAGGGTGGAGGCAGGGAGATAGGAAATCTGGGAGCTCCAACCAGAGCCTGGTGCCAGCATCAGGGAAAAGGGCGGTGGATAAGGTCTGTTAGACCTCATTTGTCCCCAGGAGTCTTTGGAGGGTAGGTGGAGAGATAGCAGCTAATGGGCTCCTGGAAAAACCTTCATGCCTCATGAGTAGGCGGGACAAAGATTAATGGTTTGGACTGGAAAAGCAGTGAGTTTGGAAAGCAGGAGTTAGGAGGGGCTGAAAAAAAAATAAATCACGTGTGGGGAAGGGCCAAGGTGTGAGAGAGGAGGAAGGGGGAGGAGGAGGAAGCAAAACACAGCACAAGGCACAGAGCTGGGGGCAGGGAAGAGAGATGGAAAATAAACCAAAGATGGGACAGCTCTAAAAAAGCTTTAGCAGGAGGCTCTTGCTTTTGTCTTTCAAGAGAGTCGTTAAGAAGCCCACTGACAGCACAGGCCATCCAGAGCTGCTCTCCTTGCAGTGGGCAGGCCATGACAGCACTGCAGTTTCCAGCCTGCTCACCAGGCATTAGTCACTGTCACGTAACCACCACAGACCATGCACTGGAAAATAAACCCCACCATTCAGAAGAGAGCTCCATGAATCTCCAGGCCAAAAAGCTTTTGGGCAAAGATAAAGCTCCATCCACTCGCTCGCTGGTGTTGAAGGTGAGATCTGGTTCCAGCCTAGGGTTTGGGGTGGGTACACTGGGTTAAGAATCACAGAATCCTGGTTGGAGGAGACCTTTCAGATCATCCAGTCCAACCATCCCCAGCACTGCCAGGGCACCACTGCCCCCTGGCCCTCAGCACCACAGCTCCACAGGGGGCTTGGAAACCCCTCCAGGGATCACAGGGACTCCAACCCTGCCCTGGGCAGCCTGGGACAGCCCTGGAGGGAAGAAATTGTTCCTCAGCTCCAACCTCAGCCTCCCCTGGGGCAGCTTGAGGCTGGTTCCTCTTGTCCTGTCCCTTGGGAGCAGAGCCCGACCCCCCCTGGCTGCAGCCTCCTGTCAGGAGCTGCCAGAGCCAGAAGGTCTCCCCTGAGCCTCCTTCTCTCCAGGCTCAACCAGCCCAGGTCCCTCAGCTGCTCCTCCCCACACTCCTGCTCCAGACCCTTCCCCAGCTCCATTGCCCTTCTCTGGCCACGCTCCAGCCCCTCAGTGTCCTGCTGGGAGTGAGGGGCCCAAAACCAAGCCCAAGATTCCAGGTGAATATTCAAGCAGCTGCAAGAACAGCACGTCACGGGCAGAGGACCTGCCCCACTCCTGCTGTAACTCAAGAGGAGATGAAACGAGTTCACAGGAAGCTACCTACAAGAAACAGCAAACTGTCTGCAACAGATTCCTAATGAATCTGGGGAAAAAAAGGCATCCAAGTGAATCCCAGTGCTCCCCAAGTGATCTGCAAAGCCCAGCGAGCTGGGGGCTGAAGCCACTCCTGTGCCAAATCCACAGGCACCATGGAGGTGCAAAACACTCATTCTCACACCTCCTTCAGAACAGGAAGGGCTTTTGTTTCAGGAACAAATGAAGAGGTTTAGGTTTGGGGTTTTTTTTGTTGCTTCTTTCCCAGTCAAACCCAAACCTTTCTACCTGCTCACAGCAAGCACCTCCTCCCAAGTCTCCAAGTCATGGCTTGATTCAGAGAAGGCTCCCGGCCTCCTTCTGACGGCAGTGACTCAAAGCCAAACCATCTGAAGAACCCAGCAGCTCTTTTCCCCCTCTCTGCCCCACCTCCAGCCTGGGCATTGCCAGAATTCCTCATCATCTCCCCTCTCCCGAAGGGCTGACACAGGCACAGCCCTGCCCCAGCCTGGGAGCAGTTTGCTGAGCAGGACAAAAGCCCTGGAGCTGAGTTCACCGCTCCCACATTCCTGTCCAGCTCCCAGCCACAGCTGCCACCTCTCTGCCCAGACTCACCAGGCTTTTGCTGGGCATCCCAGCACAGGCTGTGGGCTCAGATCCCTCAGATCACTCCAAGGATGCAGATCCGTGGGTAGGATCCTTCTCCTCGTGGCTGCCACTGGAAAACCTCTCCCTTTTCACATCCTGCTCAAGGGTTTAAAGCAGATCCCAACTTGGGCAATGATTCCTGGAAATAATCTTGGGGCAGTGGGGCACAACTCAGGCCCATGAAGTGCTTGTGTGTGTGTGGGAGGGCAGGGAGTAAAAGCAACTTGCCATTTTTGCCTTTCCCAAGCCAGCAACTTTGAGCAGAGCCCGAGGTCTGTTGGAGATAAGAGTGGTGCTCTCAGATTTGTTATCAGCAAGTCATCGACTGCTCTCCCCAGGAGCCCCTGCTGCAGCAGGAATCCCAGCCCTGGATTAGCATCAGGCACAATTGGCTTGTTTCAGCCCTGCCACTCTATAAACCCCTAGCACAGAGCTGCTTCTTATTGACTCTTTTTAATAAACAGGGCTGGCACAGGAAAATTGGACAATTGTTAGGAAGGAGAAAGGAGACAGACTTTGATTGCAAGTACCCAGCAGCAACAGAGGGATGGTTTAGGATGGAGCATTTGCTTTGCCACCCGAGTTCCTTCCAGGGAAAACAGCAACTGGGAGCAAATACTCCTTAAGGAGCAGAAAACATCACTGTGCAGCAAAAAGGGGACCCAGCCTGGTGTTGTTTCTGTGGAGCAGGCAGAGGGGAGTCACCATGGCTGAGCTAGGAGGTGAGGACACACACAAAGAGCCCTCAATAAAGCCAGGCTGGAGGAGGGAAGAGCTGCCAAGGTGCTGCTCACTGGTATTTGACCAGTTAGCATAGCATTACTGGGAGTCACCTGGGTAATTCCCCACACAACCTCTTAGATGGGGGGACCATCTGCAAACAAATCTGGACCCCAGCAGCGAGCTCATCTGTCACTGTGTCTGCTGCAGCACAAAGCACCTAAAGAGGACAGAGCGAGGTTTTGGAGAAGGGGGGGGAGGGAAATGAGGGTTGATTTTGCACCAGCATCGAGGTGACCAACCCCCCCCGTCCTCAGCAGGGCTTACCAAAACCCTCTGCCACGGCCACAAGCAAGCAGCACAGCCAAGGAGACCAAGCCTTGGGCTGAGAGCCTTGGAGAGCAGCCTCTCGGGGGATTAGCCACACCAGCAGGTTTGGGAATGAGGGAGAAAGGAGATAATCAGATCTGAAATTCCCATCAGTATGAAATGAGACTTAACTCAGTAGCTTGCCAAGGCAGACTGACTGTTCTTTCTAATGTCTGTGACAACTCTGCTTCAAATTTCAAGCTTCTCTCAGCAGTAACTACTCCCCCATGTAGCTGTAATGGCCAGAAAGAGACTGGCTTTTATGTAACCCCAAAAGACTAGCAGAAAGGGAAGCAGCAGCCACACACAGACATGGAAAACTGGGGGGAAAAACCCCTACAAAACACAGGCAAAAAGAAAATAAAATCCAAAAAAAAACCCCATCCAAGCCTCAGCAGAAGGCTCTGCTGTGTGCTCAGGGCTATATCCCAGCTCACAATGCAGCCAGAGAGAAGTGGGCTGCAGCAATCAGAAATGCTCCAGTTCCACCAGAGCCCCGGCAATCAGAGCTGCAGCCCAGCAACAGGGAGGGAAATTATAGAGCAAACCACCATGTGATGCCCCAAACTGCTCCATCCCTCCAGCTGGAACGAGGATTCAGTCCCAAAAAAACCAACCCAAAAACCCACGGCACGGGCTCATCTGTCACGAAGAGCCCAGGCTGGCAGCAGCTGAAGAGGAGTCAGCAGCAAAGGGCAGCTGCAGGGATGCTGCTTTTCACAGGGGGGCTGTTCTGTCCCCAGAAAGCCATGGAAAACCAGGATAAAAACCCCACTGGATGCTTGGGAAGAACATCACCCTCCATCTCTGAGCAGCCCGGGGTTTGCTTGCACCCACCCACCACACAACTAGCTTTCTGGTTCCAGGGATCCATCCTGCCACTGCAGCTCCCTCCAGGTATCCATCTCTCCATGGGGAGCTGCACCAGCAGGACCCCCCAGCATCCCAGAAAGAGGCATTTCCACGGAGATATCCCAACACCAGGAATGTCAGTGCCAAGCTGCATGGAGTCCTCGAGACAACAACCAGCCACCAACCAGCCTGCTCAGCTACTGCAGCAAAAATACCCTTTTTTTCTCTCCACTCTGCCCCCCCCCAACCACTCTTCTGGCTCTCAAAAATGCAAAAGAGGCTCCAAAAGCCATTTTCTGTGTGGCTTTTTTTTTTTTTTTTCCCCTTGTCTGGCTCGTGCATTATCATCATCATTTACTGCCCTCGAGGGGATTGCACAGGTGTGACTTGAAAATTTGGCTCTTCCTTTTCAACTTTTGTGATCAGCTTTGCCAGAGATGATCTTGCTGGATTAAATGCCAGGCTGCTCTCCTGGAGAGGGACCGGTTGGGAGCTGGGGGTGGGAGGATGGGGGTGTCACTAACGGGGAACATACAGATCCTCCCTGGCTTCTGCTGGAGTGAAAATACCAGCAGCATTTTGACCTCCACGCTGGGTTGGGGGTTGTTTTTATTCCTAAACCCCACACCGTTGGCCTAATTAATGTTTCCATTCCTTTAGCTGATAAACAAGTTAAACAAAGAGGGTCACTTGGTGTTCCTATCACTGCCTGATGAGGATACAGGCAGGAGAAGAAAAAAAAAAAAGCAAGCATTTAAATAAAACTCTAGAAGAGATGTGACAAGAGAAAGGCAGTTTAGCTCAATTAAAGAGAGCTGTCACAGGGATTTGATTCTCAGAATACAGAACTATTGATTAAAACAGGAATTAAAGCTCCGAAACAGAGAGGTTTCAAGGTCTTCACCGTGAGGATATCCATCAGGAGAGAGGCAGGGCTCCTTCAGAGCCAGAAAAGCTCTGGCTTTGTTGCTTCCTAGGAAACAGGAGCAGCAAAGGGAGCAGAATCTGTTGAAGCCATGGATAATTTTGGCAAGGATACAAGGTCGGTGATAATACAGAGCAGTGAAGCTTCAATCAACAGGTAGCTCTGGCGTGCTCAGGTACAGGCAGAGCATCGTTTGCTGGGAAGAGAACCTTCAGCTGATGGAAACCAACCACTCCAGGGCACCAGTGCCCCATGGCCCTCAGCACCACAGCTCCAAGGCTTGGAAAGCCCTCCAGGGCTCACAGGGACTCCACCCCTGCCCTGCAGGGGAAGAAATTGTTCCTCAGCTTCAACCTCAGCCTCCCCTGGGGCAGCTTGAGGCTGGTTCCTTGGGAGCAGAGCCCAAGCCCACCTGGCTGCAGCACTGTAGGGGTGGGGGGTGTCTCACCAGAGCAGAGGGGCAGGATCCCCTCCCTCCAAGTGCTGCTGGAGATGCCAAGACTCCAAGTCTCTACCAGCACTGAACTGTCCCCCAAAGGTCTTGCCTAGCAGAGACTCCTCTGGGGGGCAACACTGGCACCACCATCCCCCCAGTGCCCAAGCAGAACCACCTTCTGCAAACAGCACCATCAAAACCAACCCCAATCCCTCCTTTCCCATCTGAACCCCTGCTAAGGTGGAAAGGGGGGGTTTCTTCCCTCTCCCTCCTCCTGCCAGGGGCAAGGCTGGTGCCCAGGGGCACCCCCAAAGCTCCCAGGACACCCCAGCACGTTGCAGTGGAAAGAAAGGTGGGGCTGGGTTCTGGGCTTTTTGTTTTGGTTTTCTTTTCCTGTTTTGGGTTTTTTTTATCCCCTCAGTAACTTCTTCCTGAAGTCTGAATGCATTTGAACCTTCCTTTTGAGCAGAAAAACTCCTTTCTCCTTCCCAACGAGGCTCAGGCCTCCCCTCCCTGAACACACAGCAAACTATTTTGATTAATGAAAGAGAAGGAACAAACCAGTTCCAAGTGTTTTCTATACAGCTCAACTGCTCTTTCAGTTTCAACTCACGCCTAGATAATTATATCACAGCTCTGAGTGCCCCCACCCTTCTGCTGCACTTGGGGAATACTGGAAAGATAAGTCTTTTCTTAATTATTAAATGTAAATAGCTCATTAAATATAATCCAATTACTTTAATTGTAAGAAAAAGGAAGTAATTACAATATGTACATGTATTCTTGCCTGAATAGTTTTAATATCTTAAATGAATCTTTGCAGCATTAATATTTTAAGTTAACCTTTGACACCAGGAAAAAAAAGACACTGACTCCCTGAGATTTTCCAGAAGGGTTCTATCTGCTGGGATTTTGTCACCAAAAAAAAACNTCCAATTACTTTAATTGTAAGAAAAAGGAAGTAATTACAATATGTACATGTATTCTTGCCTGAATAGTTTTAATATCTTAAATGAATCTTTGCAGCATTAATATTTTAAGTTAACCTTTGACACCAGGAAAAAAAAGACACTGACTCCCTGAGATTTTCCAGAAGGGTTCTATCTGCTGGGATTTTGTCACCAAAAAAAAACAACCCACAAGAGAATGGCCTTGAGCATTGAAATTTAAATGGTTTAGAAACAGTGGCTTAAAAGTCAAAATAATGCAAAGGGGAAAAGGAAAAAAAATACACATGATGCCAAGAGGAAAATGCTGGTTTGGTGTCAGAAGCCAAGCAAGGTGGGTGCTGCCAGGGACCACCACTTGCTGCCAGCAGCCCATGGGGCTGGGAAGGCAGGAAAAGCCAGTGGCTGGTAGAAATAACCCTGATGGGAAAGGTGATGGCTGGAGATGCTCCCTCCAGGCCCCACAGGAGCCCTGCTCAGCAGCACCAAGAGCCCCCAAGTATCTGGGGGTCTCTGAGCAGTTCTCCCTGTGATTCCAGGGTGGGAAGAGAAACCAGGGCTGAGGGAGGGGACCCCACATCTGGGATGAGCCAGTTATTCCATAGAGGTGCCTGCTGAGAATCACCCCAGACACCCTGACTGGGTGCCAGAGGGGCCTGGGCTGCTGGCCACCCTTCCAGGGGAGCTGCAGGGTGCAGCCCTCTGGCTCTGCTCATGACAATCCTTGGCCTCACTTTCTCCACCAGAGCAGCCAGCAGGCCCCAGCAACCTTCCAGCAAAGCTCTGCTGTTTCACTCAGCCCCCCTGGGCTGACAGAGCAGGGTCAAGTTTCAGCTTGGCCGTGGTGACAGATGCCTGTGTAATCTCCTTGGGACAGAAAGAAAATCTTTTTTTTTTTTTTCTTTTTAAAGTTTCCATTTTGCATGTTTTCAACCCAGCAGTGATCTCACCTTGTGTCATCTACAGCACGAACTCCAGGCTCTGGAGCATCCAAAACTCTCTGCCAGTTTGAAAGCATCACTTGAATCTTTTTGGGAGCAGGGATTAGCCCGTATTAGGGATGCAGAAGATGTGAGCCTTCTACCAAAGCTCAACCACGAGGTCTAGAATAAGCTGCTTTATGGAAACCTCTCATGTGAAGCCAGACCCTAGATGTCACCTCCTTGATCCAACACTGAATCCACAAGGGCAACCAAAAGGCTGTTTTGTCCCAGCTAATTACACACGTTGATCATTTAGGGAACCATCCAGTTACTTCCATGCTGCCCTAGACAGAAGGTAAAGGTTTTCCATTAAAAAAAATAATAAATCTCTGAGCCTTCCTCCAGCACAAGCTGAGCCCAGCAGCTGGGGGGGGACTGAAAGAACAGGATCTGGGTGTGGGCACCGTGCAGATCTCACCCAGTTTGGCTGGTGGTTTGTTGGTTTGTCTTGGGGTTGGGTTTTTTTTTTCTGGTGTGTGTTTTGTTGGGTTTTTTTTTTCCCCTTTGCAGCTGCAAGGCCAAACCCAGCAGAGGGTTGAGCTGCTTCTGCCAGCTCACAAAAGCAGGGTGCCTGAAAGGGAACTCGCTTCCGCTCTGGCAAACACTCAACCATGTGCTGGGCTAAGGGGTGGTTGTGGAACTTTCACCCAGCTATTCAGCCAGGGTTGCTTATTCCCCCCTCCCTCCCAATTAAATCCCTTTTTTTTTGCACTCCATGCATGAACCACAGCCCCACCAGTGCAGCAGATATTGTGGCTGATAGCCTCTGCTGAATGCCACTGAAAGACCCCCGGAGCCGCCTGAAAGCGAAGCCTCCTTCATTCTGTGCAGCCACAGAAAAGAGACTTTTTGCTCCCACAGAGGCTTGAAGGAAGACTCTAAGGAGGAGGAAAAGGGCATCCAGTGAAAGAGGAAATGAGAAATTAAACCCACATTCAATCTTATTAGCAGCAATACAAGAGGTCAGCAAAGGACTGAGCAGAACTTCCCAGCGTGAGGAGGATCTGGGTGGGATGGGGCTCCCACACCCTGGAGCTGGGACAGCAAAATAAACCCCAGGGTGATGGCTGGAGATTGTCCCTCCAGGCCTCACAGGAGACACTGTGCTCACCAGATGAGGATGGGATGAATATTCCCCCTCCTCTTTTTCCATCTAAACCATTTTTTTCTCTCTCTCTCTCTCGGGATTTCCAGCCTTTTTGCAGCACCGTTGCTCATCATTCCTCTAATGATGGTAAATAAGCTCCAGTATTTTGTTGATCCTTTTTTCCTTTTGCTTTACAAACAAAAAGGTCAGAGTCATTAGCCCAGTTTTAGGAGCTGGGAGAAGCTGGGGAGAGGCAGGTGGCTCTGGAACATCACCAGAAACGTCAGCAAACAAACAAGAGACCAAACCTTGAGCCCTGGGATGTCAAATTAACCCCCTCTGGGTCACCCAGAGAAACCAGCCCATGCTGCCCAGACACCAGAGGCATAAAGCAAAGAGGCTGAGAACAAGGTGAGCACAGAGCAGAGTTCTCCCTGCTGCCCTGCAGCTTCCCCCTGCACCCCAGCACCAGGCAGAAACCACTGGCAATTCCTTAGCCTTGGTGGATTTTGCTCCCCTGAACTGGTCCCATCAGTCTGAGCTCAGGTGCAGGGCCAGCACCCCCCAGCAGCACCCCCCATGTTCACATGCCAGGTGAAAAGGGGCTCCTTCTGATTCCCTTTGCTTTTTGATTGGAAGCTCAGATGTCCCTGTGGTGCCTTTGGGAGCTGCTCAACTGAAAGTTCATTCAGGAGCAACAGGTACCTTGTGAGGAGAAGGTTCTGCAGCTGCACCAGACACTGGAGGAGCTTCATTCTTAGTGAGCTCTTCAGCAGAGCCCAAACTCATCAGCTCATGGGTGAAGGTTTGATTTAGGGCAGCAGGAAGGAGGATTTTTGTACTGGCCAGCTCTGTGTTGTCCATCCCATTGCCATGACTCCCAAAGGGGCTGCAGGAGAATCAGACTCCCCCAGGACACACCAGGGGGGCTCAGAGCAGCTCCTCTGCAGAGCTGGCACAGCCACAGCCCCCCCAGGCAGCAATGTGAGCCCTTGAGAGCAAACTCTTCCCTGCTGCTGCTTTGCTGCCCTTCCCTCCATCCTCTCCTGGCATCCCAGTGTCCTTCAAACCACCACTTCTCCCCAAAACAGGCCTGAGATGCTGCTCTGTCCCAGGAGATAACACAGAAGGTGTCCAAGGGCAGGTCACCACCTCCCCTGAGACCTGAGACCCTGAGACATCCACTGGAGACCAGTGGAAATTCCCAGTGCTGTTCATTTCCCTCACCCAACCCCCAGCAGATGAGCTCTGCCAGTGCTCCCCCACACCTCCAGCAGCACCAGATTCCTGGGATTTCAAGAATTCAGGGAGGCTCTGGAGGACTCTTTCCCAGAGAAGGATGGAGAAATGAGATTAAAGCTTCATGCTGCTCTCTGGACAAACTAACCTGAAGAGTTGATGTTTCAGTTCTTCAGGGAGAGGCTCCCCCCCTTCCCAGGCAGGAAAATACAAACCCTGCAGACCTCCAGATGGAAAAAAAACAAACCACCTAAATCTTATCTGAAGGGCTGAAGCTGAGTGGGTGAGCAGACCCTTTGTGGACAGGCAGCACCAGCAGCCTCCCCTCCCCCCAGAGAAAACAGACGGGCTCTTTATTACCCAGGAGTTGCAAAACTCTCAAGGAAGTAAATGTCACCAGGGTGGTTCTGTTCTGAGCAGTCATTTTGCTTCTTCCCCAGCAGCCAGTGCCACATGGCTTTTTTTAAACCCCGTGTTTATAAATACCTACCAGATTTAAATAAATATGAAGCTGCAGCAACCAAGGGCCCGATGTGGGGAATATTTATCCTTGCACAGGCAGGAGAAATACCCAAATACAGGCTTTTTTTTCCACTCCAGATCCCCTGAGAAATGAGAACGGAGCTGCAAACAGCAACACACCCTGGGAAGGGAGGGACATTTTGCTTCCTTTTCCCAGCACAAGTGGCACTTTTCCTTTGCTCCTTTTGCCCAGTGTTATTACAGAAGCCCCCTCCAGGAGCTGGACCAGAGCTGAGTTTGCAACTGGTGGCCCGTTCTGGTTGGTTGAACCTGCCCCAGTAGCAGCTTTGGCTTGGTACTGGTGCCCCATTCCAAACCCAACCTGATTTTCTGGCAATATTCACCTGGACAACCTGCTCTGTTCCACCACCACAAAAATAATCATCATAATGATGAAAAAAAAAAGAGAGCAGAATTGCTGCTGTAACTGGAGAGATGAGGCAATCAGAGGAGTTTTAACCCCTCCACCCACACTGCAGCTTTGTGAATGAAATCAACTTTTCCTAGACCAGCCCTGAAGAATGAGATCCATTCGAAGCACGTGGAGAAACTGGGTTGGTGGTGATCAGAAAGGTTGTGTTCTTGGTAATGAATCACTGCTCACAGCTACCTCCTGAGCCACAGCTTCAAAATACATCATTTCTGTTCCCTGTGGCACCTTATCCAGAGGGAAACCAGTTTTCTCCTCCTCTTAACTCCCATTAAGTCATTACTCCAAACCCCAGCAGTCAGCTCTGTAAAGACACAGGGGCCACAGCTCCAGCCTCTGCCCTTCCCAATGGGACACAGACCAAGCAAAGCAGCCAGAAACACCCCACATTCCCTTCTTTTTCATTTGCTTTTGGGGTTTCTGTTGGTTTTCCAGCAGCCTCCTCATAGATTTGCAAAACCAGAGCTTGAAAGCTGTTGAGACCAGTGAGAAACCAGAGGGGTGAGCAGCCTGCCATGGAGCAGTGGCACCAAACTGCTGGGTTTTGAGGGGTCAGGGCTGTGGGATCAGGGAAATGAAACTGGGGTCTTGCTAATGTCACCCTGGGAAAATCCTGACCAGCAGCAGACAGCTTGGAAAGGCTTTCTCTTCCCAGCTGGAAGAGTCTGCCAAGAGTCAGCTATCAAAAGGAGGGGGGTTTAATCA
>VYZU01066812.1:0-13328 GCA_013401355.1 Ceyx cyanopectus
GAGCTCCCTCCCAGCCCTGTGATTCTGTGATCTGTTCTGCTGGCTGCAGGGGCTGAGGTTCAGTGCCAGGCTACCATAGAGGGATTGGCATTTAGCAGGGGTGTGTCACATGTCAGATTTTATGATGGTTGGGTGCCTTACGCTGACAAGGAGCTGTCAAGGGAGCTGAGACATGGTTGATGTGGTTGAAGACATCAAGTGCCAGGAGCAGAGGCATGATGAAGAGGTGGCCAGCAGAACTAACTGTGAATGTGACTTTTTTAAGAAGCCATCATTTGTTGCAGGGCTAAATACAGATGACTTTGGTTAAAAATTAGCCTTGATGCCTGTCCAGAGTGAATGAGAGGCAAGGTTGGATCCAGGCTGGATGGATCTGGATGTGAGTTGAATTTATCTCTGAATTTCCTTCTTTCCTAGAAACACAGGCTTGTTTTTCTGCTTGCTGTCATGGGGCCCTCCTTCTCCAGCCAATCTTTCCTCAATACTTGGGAGCTCACTGTTGTCAGCCAGTGGTGATGTTTTCTCTGCACCCCACAGCAAGCTTCTCACCTGCTCTTTTCTCTCCATGGTAGGCTTGTATTGATAGTATTTTAAGTTGAATTCTGAGCCTTTGGGAGATGTTAACCAGATTTTTAAAAAAAGGGTTTCCTGACATCAAAGTGTGTGCACAGTCTCGATCTGACAACATTCTGTTCTGATCCATCCTGATCAGCTCTGGTGTTCCCAGTGCATTTATCACTCTGGGGCAACCTCCTCAGCTAAAATCGGAGAAGCAGGGCTGCTGACCTGAAATGACTGTAACTTCTTCAGCTTGGAGACATCCGACTCAGTGAGAGGTTGTTGTAGATCAGATAGCTCAGATTTTGGCAGGTGACCATCCCCCTGGGGACATCACTATAGACCTGCCAAGATCTCCTTTGTCCTTCACCCACTGATAAGAAGCATCAGTTCACTGAATCATATTATTTTAGTTCAGAAAATCATGCATGAGCCACAGTTTATTAACACAGTTGAAGGCCCTTACCAGCTTCTGGTGGCCCAGAGGGTAATGCCAGGTATCTGTCCATCTTCCCATCCATCCTTTTTTGCCCACCTGCCCTTAAGAAAGAAGCCATCAACACCTGAGAGAAGAGGGCAGCAGGGCTGGGGATTGTTGCTGGTGGCCTGTTACTGTGCTGCAAAGCCCTGTGCTGCATGAGAAATCCCTGAAGTGTCCATTTCTGCCTCCCTGAATGATGGCTTCTTCTCAGCTGAATGCAGGTCTTTACTGTTTATATCACCAGTCCTGTCCTAGGCTGGAGAGGGCCAGACCTCTCTCCTCTTGCATGGAGAGGTGCAGCCCTGCTGAGGGCAGCTGAGGGTGCAGCTGTTAGCACCACCTAAAGAGCTGGCCATTTGTCTTGAAACCAGCTCATCATCTCTGCAACCCCAGGCCTGGTGGTCCTTGCTGGTGAATTGTCAGTTCCATTAAAACCTGATGTGCTGTGCCCCTAGAAAAATGCAAATTAACACAATGACAGGCTGCAGATTTGCTCTCTGCAGTGAAACTGTGTTGTTGGGCTCAGGGATGGTCACCCCAGTGACTGTGTTGTTGGGTTCAGGGATGGTCACTCCAGTGATTGTTGCTGGGATCAGGGGTGGTAACTCCAGTGATTGTTGCTGGGATCAGGGGCGGTGTTTCCAGGGTTCTCTGGTTGCAGGACTTTCTTTTTAAAAGTGCCAAAGTCTTACTGCATTTCTAAGTGGAAAGAGAAGCTTTAAAACATGGTTCCTGAAAACTCTGAGGCAGTGAGGAAAACCCTAAATCCATGGTATTTATTATTTCTTGTGGGTTTTATTTGCTTTTGGCTTAAAAGTCCTAGAATGTAATCCCCAAATTTGAGCGTCTCTCCTGACTTGTACATGCTTGAGGCTCACAGGGAAATGTCTTCCCAGCCCCAGCTTGTGAGCAATGCTATTCCAAGCACCTGACAAACAGACTTTTTCACAGGTTGTTGGGGTTGGGTTTTTTTCTGGTTATCCCAGGAGCTCTAAGCTTGTTCCAGTCATTTGTAACCTTTGTAATCAGCTTGACTTTGACACCAGGGAAAAACCTGCTTCCCTGCTTAGCCAGCTTGTAAAGCAGGGAGTGTGGTATTTGCCCTCAATCTACAGCTCGGGTATTTTGTTGCCCTCCACTTTTTCTTGCTGTCACTCTTTTCATTTGGTTTCACCTCTTCATCAAATCTTCTCGTGTTTTATAAACCTCTGCTTATCCTGAGCAGAAAGGAGCCTTTGTGTCAAGTAACAGGCAGGTTGCAATCTGCCCTCTCATCTCTCTGAAGCTAATTGGGGATTTTGAGCTGGCTGCTTCCAAAGGGAAAGCTTTCAGAGTACTTGCTCCCTGAACACAGTGAGGTGGGATGGGCTGCCAGGGTCTCCAGCCTGCTGTGAAGGTGAGCAAGTCGTGTCCTTTTCATGGATGGATCAGAGTTTATCTCCTTTCTTTTAGGGACTTTTTACCCCCTATTTACTGTCCCTCTTTGCTTCTGTTTGATTTGCCTGGAAATAACAAATTCCTCAAATGCAGTAACTTGAGAAAAAACCATCTCTGATTAAATCAACCCAGGAGGGAAGGGCAATGAAAATTGAACTTCTGCACAAAGACCTGGCCTGTGCAGAGGAACTTCAGCTCCCTTTGAGATGGCAGAGTGGCACAGAGAGCAGCTCTGCCAGTTCCCTGGTGTTCCAGTCCATCTGAGGGGCTGTGGGGAGGAGGGGATTTAGCTGAGACTTGCCTGAGGTTCCCCTGGATTGCTTTAGGGCTGATGGCTGGTTCTAGGAGACTGAGTTCATGCTGTTCTGGAGGTGTCACTGCCACACTGGGGTGACAACAACTTCCACACTAGAAATAATTCATTTTTTTTTCCTATGTCCTTTTCTTTTCTTTAAGCAGCTTGTGCTGCTCCAAGATCTCTCCGCAGCAAGTGGATTCATTTGTAACACAGGGTGTTGAAAAGGAGCTCCTACAATCTATCAGATCCTTATGTACAATCTTTGCTGTACTGATCACTGAGCCAGTCAGCCAGTGTGCGTTCATTTGAAGTTATCGTGTCAGTCAGAGCTGGAGTGGCTGATATGATGGAGGCTGTGTGTTCAACCCCAGGGAACCAACCCAGAAATCATTTCTCCCTTTTTGTGGCATCAAAGCCATTAAATGCTATCAGCTGTAGTGCTAAACACAGCTCCAAGGCTCTCTCATGCACCCACCCTGGGCTCCTCAGTAGGGAGGTTGGCACTGCCATCGCTCGGTGGGAAGGTAATTCTTGGAAAGTTGTGACTCCCACCTTGTTCAGACACGTGGTCAGAAACGTGGTGTTTCTTCTCTGCAAGAGGGTGAAGGCAGAGCCTCGTGTCACTGACAGAGCCAGGCTGACCAGAGAATTGCAGCTTCAGTTAAGGCATCCTGGGCTGGATCAGAAATTGTGTGAGCAGCAGGATCAGGGCAGGGATGGTGCCCCTGCTCTGGGCACTGGGTAGGCTGCAGCTGGAGCACTGGGGTCAGGTTTGGGCAGCACAGGGTGAGAAAGACATTGAAGGGCTGGAGCGAGTCCAGAGAAGGGCAAGGAAGCTGGGGAGGGGTCTGGAGAACAAGTCCTGTGAGGAGCAGCTGAGGGAGCTGGGGTGGGTTAGTGTGGAGCAGGGGAGGCTGAGGGGAGACCTCATTGCTCTACAACCACCCAATAGGAGGGTGTAGCCAGGCTGGTGTTGGTCTCTTCTACCAGTTTACTAATGATAGAACAAGAGAGAATGGCCTCAAGTTACACCAGGGAAGGTTTAGGTTGGATTTTAGGAAGAAATTATTTCCTGAGAGAGTGGTGAGGCCTTGGAACAGGCTGCCCAGGGAGGGGGTGGAGTCACCATCCCTGGAGGGGTTTAAAAGAGGAAGACGAGGCATGGGAGGCTGTGGGCTGGTGGAGAGAGAGATGCTGGGATGGAGGCTGGACTTGATGATCCTGGAAGTTCTTTCCAACCATAATGATTTTATAATTCTTTGATGACAAAATCATTTAAGATCAAGGCTAGCATGGGGGTTGGAACTAGATGATCTCTAAGGTCCCTTCCAGCCCTGGCAATTCTGTGATTCTATATGAGTATGGAAATCTTTACATTCATTAAAGTAACTAAGGGGCTGTAGCTTTAAAGAGAAAAAAAATCTCTTACACTGAGGTGTTGGGTGGTTGCATTTCAGAGGTGATGGAACATACAGCTAAGAACAATTTGAATATTGCCTGCTGCCAAGGAAAATGCTCTGAGGTAAAGCTGTCTATTAATTGAATGCCAGCATACTTCACTGCAAAGAGCAAGAGCCTGAGGCAGAAGGAGCTGGAAGAGTTCTTAACTGGACTGAAACTCACTGCCCCTGG
The DNA here is from genome assembly GCA_013401355.1 of Ceyx cyanopectus. Taxonomy (NCBI): domain Eukaryota; kingdom Metazoa; phylum Chordata; class Aves; order Coraciiformes; family Alcedinidae; genus Ceyx; species Ceyx cyanopectus. Next base: position 4,407 of record VYZU01066812.1, read on the forward strand.
GTGCCCTTTTCAGCCCCTGCAGTCTCATTTTCAGTCATGCTCTGCGTCTCCCCTGATCTTTTTTGGGGCCAGACAGGACCTGATTCTCCCTCCTGGGTGGATGCAGCTGGATGAATGGGATGATGAAACCTGGCAGTGTCTGGGGCCCCTTGCCCCAGTGCTGGGAGGGCAGAGGTGCCCTTGCAAGGAGACAGGAGTCCAGCCTGGCTCATTCAGAATGAAGGAGGCTCAGGCAAGAATTAATATGTATTACTCAAGAAGCAGCAATCAGGATTTTATTGTCCTAGGCAGTGTGCAGACTTATCATCCAAACTGTCATACCAGGGCCTACAGTAACATTGTGGGAAGGAAGATAAGAATAATCCAGAGACATGCTTGAAGGACTTTAAAGAATTTAGGTTCCAAGTACAGTGTATCTGATATTAAAAATAAAAGAAATGGTATTTGACCTTGTATGAAACATCTGGTCTGTGAAGTGATGTTTCATGTGTGGACTTATGTTCTGTGCACAGTTATTTTGCAGTCAGTGTGCTCATGCAGTTTCTGACCCATTGCAGACGTCTCAGTGCCTGGCCATGTAGAAAGAAATAAGTGTAGGATGGCACCACGAAGGGAACAGATGATGGTGATGGGACCTCCCATGTCAGTCCTGGCTTCAATAAGCAATCACGGAATGTTGGGTGTTGGAAGGGAGCTCTGGAGAGCCAGAGCAGGGTCACCCAGGGCAGTCCACACAGGAACAGATCCAGGGGAGGTTGGAAAGTCTCCAGAGCAGGAGACTCCACAGCCTCCCTGGACAGCCTGTGCCAGGCTCTGGCACCCTCACAGGGAAGAAGTTTCTCCTCCTGTTGAGGTGGAACCTCCTGTGGTCCAGTTTATCCCCATTGTTCCTTGTCCTATTGCTAGGCATCACAGAGCAGAGATCAGCTCCTGAAGTCCATAGCTGACTTCACTAAAACTATAATAGTTAAGCTACAACCTTCAGATCCCTTTGAATTTATCAACCAGAAATTCTGCTGCATGTGTCCTTAATAATAAAATAGCTTGTTTGTTTTTCTTGTTGATTGGCCGCTGTGCATGGGCTCCACCAGATGAGTTTAGAGGAGGTAGGTAAACAGACATGTTCTGCCACTGGCTTAGAAGCACTGTGGAGAAGGACTCAGTGAGCATGACAGCAGGTATGCAGCTGTAAAGTTGGGTTACCTGCAGTGGTGAAGACACTGCAAAACCAACACAGTCCCAGCTGTTCTTGCAGGCAATTGGGGGCTGCTTGGCCCATTCCAGCTTCCAGGACTGTTTTACTGACTGTGACAGCAGCACACTTGAATCTTTTCTACAGAGTAGTAAAAGTGCTCCCAGGATTTGACCACCAAAAACTGTACAACTAATTGCCACTGATGCAGGAAGGTCACAGACATATTCTCAGCTAGGAATGAAGTTTGGAAATGCTTAGATTTCTTTTTCTTTGGGCTGAGTAATGGGGACTGGGGTGGGGTGGTGGTGATTCCTACTAAAAAGAAAATCCCAGTAAGACTCTCTTTGGATGGCTGAATCCATAAGGTTACCTGTTACTGGCACTGAAGATGAACCCAGGCCTGAAATCTCTGCTTCCTGAGCGGTTGCTGTCTGCAGCCAAGATGTGCTGACTCTGCCCTCAGTCAGAAGCTCCACAGGTAGTTGCTGTGAGTTCTGGAGACTGTTGTACCCAGATCCTCCACCCGTGTGTGATGAGTGGAGGTGAGAGACTTCTGAGACCTTCATCTGCCTCTCACAGGCTTCTCCATCCAGTTAGGGATGATGAACAGCACAGCAAGAGCAGGAGATCTCCCCTCTTCTCCTCCTTCTCTGAGAGTGAACTGAAAACATGGATCCTTTAGGAGGTTTTTGATTGAGAGAGAAACCATGCAAACAGAGAGGAAGCCTTTCAGAGTCAGATCAATTTGCCCAAACAGCTCAGTTTTTCAGCTGACAGCATTTTAGCACTCAGAGGGGAGTTGTCAAAATCTCTCTCCAGGCAGCCATGTCCTTCGTGCTGAGACATACCTCATATTATCTCAAAAAGAAAGAAGATGAGGTGGCTTAGAGTGCTGTTCTTTCAGGTCATAGAGAAAAATACCCACCCTTGTTTCATTTCTTCATCAAATAGCATGTTGTTAATCTCATTTACTGCTTGATTGCTCCCTTTGGACTGGAGTTTATCCCCCCTTGCAGGGTCTGTGCACCATAACTGGATGTTTGGCAGCAAGCTGGATGCAGAGCCAGGCAGGCTGTAGATCAAAAGAAGTGATGAACAAAGTCAGGGTGCACTGACACACTCTGAAACCAAATTACTCATCTCTTTTCACTTTCTTAATGAGAGCAGTTGATAAAAATACCCGTAACAGAAAAAAAAGTCTGTTTGAATGCCTTCTAGTCTGAAAAGTGAGTAATAGTCACAAATAGTCACAGACGCCCATGGGAGACAGAGGCTCAGGCCTGTGTGGTGGGTGGCTAGGGAGGATGGATTCACTCTCTGTACATTGGCAGAGAGGGACAGATAACTGTGCTGAAGTTGTTTCTTGGGTGAGGTCTGTCTGATGCAGAAGATGGGTGCAGGGGAGGTCTCATCTTCTTGGGAGGTGGCCAAGGAGAAAGAGAGGTTCAGAGCACAGGTAGAGGCAGTAGCAGAGGGGTACAACACAGGGATGGAGACACCCCTCATGTGCAGAGACATGCAGGCTGGAAAATAGAGGCAGAACTGAAGGGGACATCTGCTATAGGCTGTCACAAATAGAGGAAAGCAAGAGTGACAAATTCTTGGACCACAACTCACAATATCTGGAACCACAAGACACTTCAATTACCATCTCCAGGCTGGTGACTCACAGATCTACCTGTCTGCTTCAAATGTGTCTCCTACCACATCATCTAGCATTCAGCTGAGTTCTGACACCCCACCCACCCCCAGTGGGTGCTTTGCTACTGAAATTGAAGCTCAACATGGCAAGAGCTGCTGCTGCCTGACTTGTTTGCCCCCCTCTGCTCCCCTTTCTGCATGAACAGATCTAGCACAAGTAACAGAGGACAGGGCTGTGATCCGGGGTCTGTCTGTCTGTCTGTCAGGACTGTGCTGTAACGTGTCTGGCTTTCCCTAAAACCCTTGGGCTGGTAAGACATGGCTCTCCAAATTACACTGGTGAGGGGGTTCAAAGATCTCTGAAAGGTGGTGAAGATGAGGTGCAGTTGGTGGGAGTCTCCCTGGGGCAAGGAGACAGTCTGGTGTGGGAATAGGCATCTGGACACAATGCCACTGCTGTTCCCAGGTGGGGTTTTAGCTTATGGGTGAGCTGAGAGCTGTCCCCACCCCACCCCTGGCTCTTTTATTCTTGCCCTTTCCTTTGCGTCAGACCTGGCACTGCCACCACGAGAGCCTGAATTGGTTCTGCTCCTTGAGCCAATGGAAAACTAATAATGATTGTTTTCAGTGGGTTGTTTTCCATCAGCTCAGCTCTGGCTCGCCCCGTGCTTGCATTAATTGCCAGATCTGCTGCAGGGGAGGGGATGGAAATTCCTGTACATGCTCCAGGGGAATGGAGGAGCTATCCCAGGAACTACACCCTTGGTTAAGAGTGCCCAGCTAGAAGAGACATGGGTGATAGTGAGGGCACAGCAGCAGAGGGCAGGCCCTCCAGGAGCACAGGCAGGGGGAAAAGAGCAAGCAACCGGGTAAAAAATAAGGCAGAAGCATCTCAGGCAAGAAGGGAGAAGGATTTTTCCCCTGCTCCAAGGAAGTGAAAGCAGTGATGAAATCTTCTGATGAGTGAGTTCTGCTGATCAGTGTCTGGGAGGGCCTGGTGGGAGCCCCAAGGAAGTATCTTTCAGAACAACATAAAGAACAGTTTTGTCTTTACAGGAGATGGCTTTGTCTAGGTTTCCTCCCAGATGCTCCTCCTCTCCATCCCAGCCTCATTCATCCCTTTGTTCCCAGCCTCCTCTGAGGTTTGACCTGCTAAGGCAGCTGGAATATGTCCTGTTTGACTTCTGGGACAAGAGCAGAACAAGGACAGCAGGAGCTGGCACAGCACACTCTATATCACATTAAATCTTTGAGAGGTGGCCAAGAAAACCTCTCTGGGCTTCACTGTATTCACTATTGCTAAAGCCATCCTGGGTGCTTTGTGGTTACCAATATTTGTCACCTGCCCCAGGGCTCTGAGGACTGCATTGCTCCAACTCCCACAGCTCCTGCCCTTCTCCTCTTCCCTGTTGTTTGCCAGTGCAGGTGATTGGTAAATTGTGTTTAATAACACAGCCAGCACATCTGGGAGGGGATGAACAATACCACGGGTGGTGGTTCTATAGCCTGCCAGGAAAGGTTTTGGGGAGCAAAGCTCAGAAAACATGCAGCCCTGCAGGTCATCTCCCTGCTGTGGGTGCTGGGGAAAGGCAGCCCTGGAAACAACTTTCCTTCAGCATGTGGGGTGAAGACTGGGGGTCTCCAACATGAATTACATTGTCATGTGTGGAATATTTCCTAGGTTTTAAACTTGTTCTTCCTCCCTGGCCCTTAGACCAGGCTCTTGTAGTGCAGGGTAAATGCTGGAAGATGCAGGGCATCAGTGGAGCCAAGGTGCTGCTAAATCAAATGTTTGAAGTCCTTATCAGAGGGGTGAGGTTCATCTACCCACAAACACAAACTGCAGCAAAAAAAAAAAAGGCCTGAAGAAACTTCTCCACCTCTGACTTCAGCTGGGCCATGAGTTTCTGAGTCCTCAGTGCTCCTTTGTAAACACACATCTGCCACTAGTGCCAACCAATTGCCTCAGCTCTTGTCTAGGTGACCCTTCTCTGGCAGGGGGGTTGGACTAGATGATCTTTCTAGGTCACTTCCAACCTCTAACATTCTAGGATCCTAGGATTCTAGGATTATAGTACTCAAGCAGTTTTTAATCCATTCCTTTGACATTACTTTTGTCCTTATTTTTGCCTGTAGTTAAACGTAGCCAAAACCCTCCTGGGTACTGGTTGGCACATGAGGGACAGTTTGATCATCAAAAAAAGGTCATTTTGATGTCCTTCTCCCAGAAAGGCTGTTGTTTCTTGGCACAGGAGCAGGAGTGCATCCTCTGAAGAGACTGGTCCATTGTATCTCCCTTGCTCCTCACACACACGTGTTGCCAGGCACTGCTGTGGGATTGGCATTCCTCTGAAACACAAGATGCACGTGTGACAGGGACTTGGCCACGTGTCTCCCCAGCTCAGCCTTCTCCCTGTAGCTTTTCCTGAGCTTTCTTCCTCAACTCCCAAGGGTTTTATGCATTTGGCAGCCTCCGTGACTGAGCTGCAGGTTGCTTTGGTCAGCTCTGGGGAACTCAGTGGCACAGGGAGGTGAGGAACCATCTCTCGCATCTTGCCTGCAGATTGGCTCCTTGTGAGTTTTCCTGTTGGCTCCTCTCTTTGGAAGGTGGAGAAGCAAAATGCACATGTCAAAGCAGGTTCGAAGCTAAAAAAGAAAAGGCTCAGTCCTGCATCTCCTACACTCAGACTTGAAATCCCAAATGTAGGATAAGCTTCCAGAGCACACAATCCTGGCTTTGGGAAGAGCTGCTATGATACACATTCCATGGTAGCAGCATAGCCACACAATGCAGAGAGGTTCAACAGGATAACTTTGCTCCTGTCCAGAGTACAGGAGGATACAGACAGTTGCTTGTTTTGGCTTTGCACAAAAGCCATCTCCTTGGCTTGAATTGCAGGCTCTCTGCCATTGCCCCTTGAGGTTTCAGAAGCCCCCAGGAGCCATCAGCACCTTGGTGCTCAGCCAGCCTTGCAGGTACCCTGCTTTTTCCCTCTGCAGATGCTTTAAGCTTATGATGCTTCCCTGGCTGAAATGCAAGAGACAGAATGGCAAGAGAGCAGAGCTAATGTAGTCAGAGACCCCTTTGGAAAAGAGGTTTTCCTTGTACTCAGAAGCACGCATGGCTTCAAGGGAAGGACAGGGAAATAACCCTGGGAGTGAGAGGAGAAGAGGGAGAAGCTGAGTTGCTGCTACCCTAAGGAGTTAAAAGGGCAATGAGAGATGAAAGAGAGATCCACAGATGAAAGAGAGATACTCCATAAAAGTCCATGAATAAATGAAGTGGTGGACACAATCGGTGCTAACTCTGACATGTCTGAGGTAGGGAATGGCTTTATAAAAGCTTTCGTTAAAAAGAAAGCTTTTAATGCAAAATGGGAAAGGGTGGGCAGTGAGGAAATGATGTTTTGTAAAGATAGTGGCTGATGAAAGGCAGAAAAAAGGCTGCTGGGAGAAGTCTGAATATATGCCAAGTAATAGGTCTGAATGAAATGTATTTAATGGCGTGTTGAAAGAGTTTGTTAGCAAACCTACCAGCTTTTTAATTTCTCTTTCCATATGTTTTTATATATGCCTACGGATTATGGAGTTCAAAAAAGACTTGTGAGTGGAGAGAAAAAAAAAAGGACAAGAAAAATAAACCCAACCCACACTAATTTTGGAAATTAAGGAAGATGAGAGTAATGATCCTGGAAATTGCAATCCAACAAAGTGGAATGTAGTCTTCAGCTAGGTAATAAATCAGATTTTGGAAAAAAAAAAACCAAAATGTTGACAATTAGAGGGTTATAGAAATGTGGCCAGAAAGGAATGATTTTTACAGATCAGATCATCACAGACAAGCTGGGCTTGCTGTGAAAAATGGAATTTTTCAGTTATGTGGAAAAAAAAGGCCACAGCATGCAAAATATTTTTACTTTATCTGTAAGGATGTTAGTATGTGCACCACCTAGGGCATGCCCATTCCATTGTTAGCTATGAAACAAGAAAAGTGAAGAACTGAAACAAAAGTGCCAGGAATGAATATGTGCTTTCCAGTTGTTCCCTTACCTGGTTAGTGACCCCAGGGGGGTGGGCAGGAACGAGCAGGTCCTTGGACGTGACTGTGTGGGGAGGGGGTGACAAGGGAGGCAGGAGAGTCAATGTGTCTCAGAGGTGCCAGCACAGACTGGAGGGTAATTCTCTGCATGGGATGCCAGCCAAGCTGACGTGGCCACTGGGAACCAGGGAGCTCAGGAAAGACAAAAACATACCAAAAGAGGCTGGAAAATGAGTGCAAAATTGACCAGGAGATGTAGTCTCACAGCAAAAACCCTGTGTTCCAGTGGTCACCTCTGGGTGTGGATGGTAGAGAGAGACATCTCTCAAGGCAAATAGTTTGGATGCTCATTGAAAAAAAAAAAAAAAGTCTCCTGGTGGCTTCTCATGGCTGCTGCTGGCTCAGGCACAGGGAGAGCTGCAGTTCAGGGGCATGACTGTCCATGGCCACCCTGGTGCCATGGGCACTGAGTGAAGGAGCAGCAGGGCAAAGTAAGGATCCATCATTCTGGTGACTACAGTCATCCTCATGGAATGGCCTGAGGAGCCATCAGGTGTTTAAGAGGTTTATCATCAGATGCTTTAAAAAAGGCTTATTTTTTGCCTAGTAAATGGTGGTGGTTTTAATCTGGGCTTTATGGGGTTTGCATCTCCCTGTGTAATGTTTCCTACTCAGGTTTTCTCTGCAACAAGACACAGGGAAGTCTCGGGGAGAAAAGAAGCAGGGCCCAGGCAGAACAGTTTTCCATGTGCATGGCCAGTGCTGAAGCCCCCAGGACAGGAAGGATCTGAAGGTGCTGGAAGGTGTCCAGAGAAGGGCCACAAGGATGAGCAGAGGCTGGAGCAGCTCCTGTGAGGACAGGCTGAGAGAGTTGGGGGTGTTCAGCCTGGAGAAGAGAGGGCTCCAGGGAGATTTTCTTGTGTCTTCCAGGATCTGAAGGGACTCCAGGAAAGCTGGGGAGGCACTTTAGAGGCTGTGGGGCAGTGACAGGACTGGAGGGGATGGATCCAAACTAGAGCTGGGTGGATTCAGATCAGACATGAGGAAAAATTTCTTCCCCAGGAGGGGGTGAGAACCTGGCACAGGGTGCTCAGAAAGGTGGGGGAAGCCCCATCCTTGGCAGTTTCTCAGGCCAGGCTGGATGGGGCTTTGAGCAACCTGCTCTAGTGGGAGGTGTCCCTGCCATGGCAGGGGGTTGGAACTGGAAGAGATTTAAGGTCCCTTCCAACCTTGACCATTCCATGGTTCTCTGTGTGACTGTAGTTGTGCTCTAGGGAAATCAAACGTGACAAGCTGTGGAAACTGAGCACAGGGTCAGGGGGGAGATCTGGCCTCTTGGTGTTACACACAGTGGGGATGTTTCTAAAAGGACTTGGAGGAGAAGTGTTTTCAGCAGATAAAGAGCTGACTCTGCTTTACTGCTACTGCCCTTAGTCCGTGCATTTGCAGATTTTTCCTGTGGTTTCATATCTGTAGATGACTACATCACTTAGGGGCAGATTTTTGAAGATGTGTGTTATTTTCTGTCTCTGAACATCCAAATCCTTTAAGTTTATTTATTTACTTATTTTCAAAATCCCTTAGGCCAAGCTGTTTTGTTTCCTTCAGTATTCACAAAATACTATATTTCTTCTTCTAAGCTATTGGCTTTTGAGAACGTGTTGTATCCCCTGTGTGTCAGCCCTGAAAGTAACAGCCAGCCAGGCACCTTCTACCCTGCAGCCATCTCCTTCCTTCCCTCTGCTCCAGGGAGACCCCAGCACCGGGTAGACTTCCAAGACCATATCTGGATTTCACTCTCAAAATTGCTGCTACCAAATATCCTTCTTTTCCCAGTGCCACAGCATGTGCCTATGGCCTGGCTACTGTGGGCCCCACTGAGACTGGTGAGCAGAAGACAAGGAGTTTGTGGTGGGGATGCTGCTTCCCTGACTGCTTCCCTTTTTCATTTTATTTATGTTTATTTTTTTTCTTCTTATTTTTCTTTTTTTCCTTTATATTTGTCTTTTCCTCTTTCCTTTTTTTCCCTTTTTTTTTTTTTTTTTTT
>VYZU01066831.1:0-18405 GCA_013401355.1 Ceyx cyanopectus
GTCTTCTGTGAACAGAGCAGGTAGACTCTGAAGAGCAGAGGCAGGAATACCCATGTTAGAGGTATTAAAGAAAGGAACTTAAAAGCTCAAGGCTTTACTGCTATAAGTCTGTGGTGAGTGGATGATGTTTGGGGAGAAGTGTAAAAAACATGACAAGTTCTGGGTGCCACCTCCAGCTGCCTCAATGAGATGTTGCTGTTTGAGACTTCTGAGATCTCAGATGTTCTTAGCCCATCTCATATCTCTTTATTCACTTTGCCAGCACAATGCCCTGTACCATAGAGCTCCACGATTTCCTTCTACATCTGTATGGCCAAATCCTTCCTCATATGGTTTAAACCTTCTGTGTGACAGCTTCTTTTCTGGCTTAGCTCCTGCATTATGGGACAGTGTGAATAACACGCATAGACATGGTGCTGGGGGACATGGTTTAGGGACACTGGCACTGTAGGGTTAATGGCTGGACTTGATGATCTTGAAGGTCTCTTCCAGCCAAATCATTCTATGATTCTAAAAGCAGCGTGGCCTGCAGGACAAGGAATGTGATTCTGCCCCTCTGCTTCACTCTTGTGAGAACCTACCTGAAATGTTGTGTTCAGTTCTGGGGTACCCAACATGAGAAAGACATGGACCTGTTGGAGTAAGTCCAGAGGATGGCCATGAGGATGATCAGAGGGCTGGAGCAGCTCTGCTATAAGGACAGGCTGGGAGAATTGAGCTTGTCCAGCCTGGAGAAGAGAAAGGTCGGAGAAGACCTTATTGCAGCCTCCCAGTATCTGAAGGGGGTTACAGGAAAGCTGTGGAGGGACTATTTATAAGGGCACATGGTGACAGGACAAGAGGTAACAGTTTTAAACTAGAGCAGAGTAGATTTAGATTAGACATTTGGAAGATCTTCACTTGGAGGGTGGTGAGACACTGGAACAGATTGTCCATAGAGGCTGTGGATGCTCCATTCCTGGAAATGTTCAAGGCCAGGCTGGCTCGTACTCTGAGAAACCTGGTCTAGTGTTAAGTGTCCCTGCCATAGCAGGGAGGTTGAACTTAACGAGCTTTAATGGCCCTTCCAACCTGAACCATTCCATTATTCCATTATAAGGTGCAGGGCTGAAGGATTTGCTGGCCACCACGTCATTCATCTGAAGGATCTTGCAGAGTGCAAAGAGAGTTCAGCACTGGGGTTGCACAAACACTGTGCTTAAAATGCTCTTAATCTATGCTCAGAGATGGATAGGAGATGGGCAGTATTCAAACCCACTCACCACCCAATCCTGCTGAGTCTTGACATTCTTTTCATTTTTCAAAATTTCTCTTGGGAAATAACAGTTGCACTCAAAAATCATTTTAATTTCAAGAATCTTAATTTTCAGTTTTGCAACACTGTTAATATTATTTTGATATAGTGGTCCAGTGTACACATCATATCAAAAGACACATCCTGTTGTGTACAACCGCTGCTGATACATCCTAATAGAATTGTTTTGTAGTGAAATGTTTTGATACTTTAAACAAGATAGGAAGACAAGCACACAGCGTACTAATTAGAGGACCAGCATATATTAAGTAATGATTTTAAACTAGCACAAAGCTATTGTGTCAAAGTATTTCATTAAAACACAAAGCAACATTTTGATTTAGAAAATAAGATGCTTCAATCAATGCTAAGTAAAAGCTGTTCCAAATGATGTAAAACAAATATGGTGATGTGAATAAAATGAAAGAAGAGCTGGAATCCTCTGCCCCAGCATGTACCTGATGCAAGTCACACAGTACCACTGCTGGCATGTCCTGAGTGATAGAAATGTAAAGAAATACAATTGGTATCCCCAGGAAAATGATGGAATGTATATTTTCTTTTACATTTTCTTTTAAAACACGATTTGCACTTTTGTTTTCCAAACTAGATTTGTTCTGGAATGGCTCATTCATAGGGCAGTTTTTTCCCTGAGCTAGAATGAATGCAGGGTTTAAAATGTGACAATTTCTTATTAAAGATAGTTTCTAAATTTCAGCCACTGGTAGGCAATGGCTCATTGCCACCCATCTTGCTGTCCCTTGTCTGCCCGTGGCTGGGTGAGGCAAGGAGGGGCCAGTGTCACCCCTGCTTCGGCTCCCTGCACACTGATCCCTCTGTCTTCACAAAGCCCAGTGACTGTGCCTGGGCTGCAACCACCTTGCCCTTCACTGCTGCAGAGAGGTTGAAAATTGGTGCTTCCTCCTCTCCCTGGAGCCTGATGCTATTTACAAGGGCAGCAGGCACATGGGGACAGAGCGGGTGCTGCTGGCATCCCTCCCCATGCTCCTGTCCCAGTGCAGGAGCAAATATCTGCAGCCGGAGTCTGTGAGGAGTGCTGGGATTCTCCACAGTCTGATGACATCATGGGACAAAACACTATGGAAGGGAGTCATGGGCAGCCTCTGATTCTCCCTTTGGGCCATAATTCTGTTCTTCATTCACAGACTACCAGGCTCAGCTCCATCAGGAGACTGTGGTGCTATCCTGAGCACACCCTGAGCTCACTGGCAGCAGAATTGAACTGTATGGTCCATCAATCCCCACACTAGTGGTTAGAGGACCTGTTTCACACTCCATGAACTGTGGAGGAGCAGCAGACAGCATGGGGTGAGCTGCATGGCACTAATTCAGCCCTATCTGCTCTGGTGGCTCATGAAGATCCAGAGAGCCTCCTTTCTGGGCTGTAATGTCACAGCAACATTGTGCACTTGTGTCCTCCCAACCCCAAGTGGCAGCTCCAATATTCTTCCCATCCTGAGCAATGCTGTGGCTGCTGTGTCCTGTCCAAACATCTACAGCACCATCAGGACAGAGGTCTTGCTGGTGGACTTTGCACCGAGATGTCCATCGTGAGGTTCCTATGGCAGCTGGGCTGTCCTATTGCCCAGCCTCCCTGGCCAGGAGGCAAGCCTGGCATTTTATGACCCACTGGGTTTTTCATATATATGCTAAGCAGATAATCCTGGCTAGGAGACACAACCCGTTCATCTCTATGCAGCTGAGGATCCATCCATTTCTTTCTGATGTTTTGCAGGGTTGTGCCAGAACCTGGAGTGGGAAACTGCTGAGATGCTACAAATCTGTCAGGGGGACAGCAGCAATGTCATGACTATGTGGACAGGTAGGTAGTACTGTTTCTTGGACATGTGTCCAGCCAGCCCTCCTTACATCTCAGGCACTCTGACTCTGACAGGGCAGGTAGTCAGGGTGACTGCACAACCTCTGCCCCTCCTCTCTCCCACAGTCACCCACTGGGCAATTGTGCCCTGCAGACTGACCCCCTGGCACAAGACAGGGAGCTCCCAAAGAGGCAGATGAGAACAGCAGAACCAGCCTCAGCAGGGCTCCCAGTGCTGCTGAGGAGCTCTGCTTGCTCTGCACATCTATGTCCTATCCCTACATTTGAAATTATGCTAAATAACAAAGTGACCATTTTCCATCCTGAGGAGTTTCTGTGGCATCCACTGTCCCAGTGTGCAGAGGCTTGCCCCTGTGAAAGGCAGGAGCAATTTCTATGCCCATGAAATAATGCCTGCAGAATCATTTGTGATTCCATCTGCAGCAGGTAAACTCTATCTACACTGTCCAGCTAGAGCAACTGCATCCTAGCCTGGAGGCCTCAGCTCCAGGAAAGTCCTGCACAGTCACCTTGGTGCCCTCAGAGGACCAAGAAGAACACAGGCTGTGCCTGAAGCACCCAGGATGGTGCCTGCTTGGGTGCGCCAGTGCAAAGTGCTATTTGGCTCAGCTGGTCCCCAAGTTGCTCCTGCCTTTCTGCACGTCTAGAGCCTCACACACACACCAGTGGCACCTCTGCAAACCTACATGGCCTTTGGATCAGGTGCTGCTTCTCCATCAGAGGCTCAGGAGGGGTGCAGGGCACTGTTGGACCTACACTGGTAGATGCAGCCATCAGAAAATGTGCAGATTGTCAATAAAGGAGAAAAAGTGGCTGTCACTGAAAAAAAAAAAAAGGATGTCACTAAAAATGGCAAGATCATTTAGAAAAAACTGTTTCTCTTCCTTTGGCTTTACTTTCTTGTTTGTGTCAATGCCCTGAATGCATAATGTGGATTTCAAGGTTTCTGTGTGTTTTATAGATTCAAAATGATGGATTTGGTACAAGGGGAACACAACTCTTGTAGTGCATGCCTGTGCTGGTCTGTCCCTGCTGTTAGTCTGTCCCACATATCCCTGGCCACAGGCAGGGCTGTCCTCTGCATTTTCAAGACAAGGCAATTTCTCTGGACTACCCTGGTGGTGACCTAGGCAGGACTGGGAGCTGCCCAAGATGCTCCCATGCATCTGCTTGCTGCTGACCACAGAGGTTCTTAATGGCTCAGGTACCTGCAAGGCATGCTGGAGACTTGCTAAGTTCTCCCTCCTAAACTGCTCCAAGAAGTCAACTCATGGCTCATGGTACAGGGTCTTCAGCTCAGGGACTTCAGAAGCCACATCTGGCTTAATAACCTGCCTGTGGATTTAATTTATTTCCATTTATTTTCATTTTTTCACTATTATTATTTTTCACACTTCTAATTGTAGAATCCTCACAAGTATTTATTCCAATAAGTTCTCTGGTCTCCATCTATTCCCGTACACTCTTGGCATCCACAGCACTCTGTGGCAAGGAACAGTTCAGCTCTGCCTCTGCTTCACCACACTTTGGGTTGGTTTGAACCTCATCAGTCTCAGCTTCACTGGGAATAGATGCTGAAAGCTTCTTCCAGGTCTAATTCCTGAGTGCACTGAAGGGAACAGACCCATAGTTGGTGTTCAAGAGGTGGTGTCCAACAAGTACAGGTGTCCCTGTACTTGTACTGCCATCTCCTTTCTTCTCTGTTGCAGGAGCCCAGCTGGAGTGGGCACAGCTTCCCCAGCTGCATGGCCACTTTGGGCTTCACACTGCTCTGGGGGTGAGATTGAGCTGCACAGCCTGTTGGGAGCACGTTCAGATAAACTCATCCCCAGGCCCTTGAGTAGCAGAAGCATGGGCACCCAAAGCTGCCTCACTGTCCAGGGTGCTGGTCAGAAAGGCAGCAGTGAGCTGTGCACTCAGGCCATGTGTCGTCTGAAGGAGCTGGGAGGCCTTTGGCTCTTGAGACATCACAGCCTTCCCTGCATCTTACAATGGCCTTTCTATTTCAGCTCTAAATGTGCCTTGTGTGCTTTCTGTGTCTGAAAAAAAAAAAAAAGAAAAAGACCAAACAAACGTGGTATCTCCACACTGCAGGGAGATAATTAAGACTAATAATGATCCGTGGTGTGATTTTAAAAACAAAGCACAGCTATTTCTATTTCTATTAGGCTTTTATAAAGCTTTTATAGGCTTTTATGAAGCTTATAGTTGGGTTTTTCAGATAATTAACTGCAGGCCCTAGCCTAGGGGATGCTGATGTTGCACCTTCCAGACAGCCGCGCTTTCCCCCCTTCACCAAGCACCTCTAGTCCGGGGACACCTCTCCATCCATTTAACAAAATACCTCGTAACATTTATAGATTTTCCTCTACGCTGGTATTAAGCTAATCGCTCTGTGATAGCTCAGTGATCCCACATGTTGTGCTCACTACTTCTCAGTCCCTGGAAATTCTACTTTTCTTGAGGGAACTCAAACCTGCCGCTCGCCTGAGAGCTGCATTTCTCTTGTCTCCAGCTAAAAGCTGGTTCTTTCTCCAGCTGCATATTCCCAGAGAAGTATCCTGCAAAAGGGGAAACAAAACCCGGCATTCTTTGGCTTTTCTTCAGCCAGGACTGAGATCTGGAGGTGGGTTCTGGAGATTTTTGAAAGCCCAAAAGACACTGAAGTGTAACAGTGGAGTAAACCCGAGATGTGGCCACGCAAGCATGCTTGGAGGTGTGACACAGCAGCACCAGCCATGGCCCTGCCCACAGAGCCTGGCGCAGTGTGGGTGCTGTGCTCAGGGGCCACGGTGTGGGCAGAACCCCCCATCTCCAGACATACCCTTGCCTCTTGGGCCACTGCTTGCTAATGAGATGGAACCAGTGAAAGATATTTCAGTTGATATGCATCTGATACACGATTTATAAAGCAGTTTCCATATCAGAACCAGGAGAAGGAGGTTTTAGTTATTCTGTAGTAATTAATTAGATTTGACCATTTTGCACGTGAAAGAAAACAATCCCACTGTTAATCATTAACATTTTTGCCTTACTTGATAGAGGATTGTTTTATTGCCTGTGTGAAGTATCTTCATCCTCTCAGGAAAACAAAAGATGTGTTATTGTCAGTGTATCTAGGAGGAGAAACATATCACACTGGTCCCCATCTCAGGGTTGCATCCTCCATCTCAGGAGAATAAGGTATCAAAGTCCTTTATTTATAAGGACATCTTTTACAAGGTAATTAGAAAAGTTAAAAGAAAATGCATTAGATATGATGTGCCAATCAAATGTCTTCTGAAATCACTTGAATATAGTGTGAGGAGAGGCAGGCAACATGCCGGAGAAGATTAGCCTAGTACCAAGGCCTGTTGGCTGTGGTAAAAAGTCTTCAAGACAGCAAGAGCCCAGGGTGTGTGCTGAGCCTGGTGCCCAGATCCAATCTCTGCTGGGCAGCCCCTGGGTGAGCAGGCTGGGAGGAGTGGGCTGCAGCTGGGCTGCCATCTACCAAGTTAGGTTTCTTCAGTCTGTACTGAGCAAATAAAACTCCAGAGCCATAAATGTGGCTGTAGATGTCTGCTGCCTCTGCTTTGTTTTGCTTTGCTGACAAGTTTTATCATTTCTAAGCATTTTGGTTTGAATTCAGTCAGGTTGTAAAAATATTCATTTTATCCCTAGCTTAGATGTTGGAATTGAATGTCAGAAGCAGAAAGCCAAAATTATTCTGTGAGAAAATGCTAAAGAGACGTTCTTCAAACTTTTTTCCAAAAATAAAAATACTTTTTTTTCCCAGGGAGGCAGTTTACTGCTCTCTGCAGCCCTGTGGTGGGGCTGACTCTGCCCATGACTGCCCCTGCCCCCCAGGCAGCACCTCAGCCCAGCACTTCACTGGCCATCTCACTGCAGCTGCAAAGGTATGTAACCTCCCACAGCCCGACTGCCCAGAGCTGCCATGGAGGGTGGCTCTCAGCTCCTTTCCCCTCCTTTCCACTCTCCAGGTCCTTGGCATTATTCTTATGTAGTGAGAGCTTAGAAATACAGACTCTAAAGGTTTGTATTACAGAAAGCAAATATGCCAACAATTATTATTTTTCACCTTCCCAAATCTGTAATCCAATGACATGGATTTACAAAATAGTGATTTATCTTAGTGTACTTTTGATTATTTTTTTTTCATGTTTAGACTTCACTGTGGAGTTGCCTCCTGCTTCTGTCAGGGGACTGGTGCCACAGTGGTCTGGATTTAGTCTATCTCCTGACCAGGCAGAGCTAGCAACTAGGCTGGGTGAGAGCCATGCTACCTTGGACATAGCAGTTTGACCTTAGACCCAACTTCCTGGCATTGCAAACAGCAGTTCCTATAAGGAAACCCTATTTTCAGCATGCACTGACCAGCCACTAGTGCGGGATCCTGGTCCCAGCAGATGACACAGGTTCCCAGGGGAGAGGGATTCTGTGTGGCTGGGAAGTGGTGCAGGCACTGCCCTGGCAAAGTGAGACTGATGGCTCATTCATGCAGCCTGTCCACAGGTCCAGGCCCCAGCATTTACATCTCACAAGGGAGAGTGACAATGTGCTGCTGTAATTTTTGTGGTCAGCACAATGGCTTTGCTGCACCCATTGTGGGTTCCATTGAAGCCTTTCTCTTCTCTATTTCTGGGTCACATCTTCAATCTCCCTTCTTATGAGGTTGCATTTTTATTTTTTTTTAATTGAATGCACTTTTGCGTAGCTGATGCATAGCTCTCACCTGCATCCTCCCTGTCAGAAACATGGCTTGTTCCTGAATGTTCACATGCTGAGAGCTATTACCATGCCCACTGCAGCTGAGAGCAATCTATAAAAATACTGGGTTTTGGGGAGGGTGTGTAGATTTTGGGTGCATGGTTTTATTTAGAAATTGACATTTCTGAGCCTTTGGCTGCCAAGCAACAAGCATCTAGAAAGTGATCTCAGTTGTGATATGTAGGGACTCGGCGTCCATTCTCACTGCTGTATTTAAAACCTCAGAAAGGGCCAACTCACTGTTCCCCAAACAGGCACTCCTTGGTGGTTATGTTGTCTGTTAATCTACATGGAAACCAACGCAGAGTGGCTGACCCAGGACCCTCCCACCCCCTAGCACTGCTGGAGTAGCAAAAACTGAACATAAAATTATGTAAGAGAGAAATTCGGTATGAAAGCCAGTAGGATGCTCTGAAACTGCAGTCTGAGCCCTGGCTGAATCAAGCCCTGGCTACTCTTTGTGGGTCAAGCCCAGGACTTCCCACAGCCTGAGGACTTGGCCCCTTGTTCCGTGGACAAACAGGAGTGTGCAGCAACAGCCTGGAGCCCAAATGAACAAACTTCAGCAGGAGACAAGGATCATGGAGACACTCGCGCAGCTCTGCAGGCACTGCCATGCAGCTTCCCCAGCCTCATCCATACAGAACAAGCAACCTCCTTCTTATTTTTCCTTTCTGGAAGAGATTCTTGCCTCGATTTAGCTGGCTGACTCACTGCATTCTTTGCAAAACAGCATTTTGTCCTTTCTTGCTTGCAGCACCTCCTCTAGAGCACTTCAGCCAGGCTGGTAGCAGAGGAGAGCAGCAAGAGATAGCCTCTAGTTGCAAAGATTTGGCATCTCTTGGGCCATCCCGCAGGTCAGAGGTGCTGTTGGATACAGCATCCTCCTCCCTGCACAGTGCTGGTACCTCTGGCCTCCCCAACCCTTGTCTGGCAGGAGAAGGGGCTGTAGCTGCAGCTGCTCCAGAGGTGCAAGGTGAAACTGCTTCCCAGATGAAGAACTGCCTGTTGGCTGTGGTCAGAGCGTGGCACCAAGAACTCCTGAGTGTATGGAAGGTTGAAGCTGCCTTAGTCCCTCTTCCTTTCCTGGTACAAATAATTTCCTCATAGACTATTAATCAGAGCTTTGCAGGTAGTAAATATACTAGTGCCTCTCAAGGAACAGATAGTATTGTAACCTGTTTGCTGCCCAAGCCATGGTTCCTGAAGTAAAAACATGGAAATTCTGGAGTAATTCTGGAGCAGGCTGATGGCCTGTCTGGTCCTACAGTCTATGTCCAAGAACAGCTTATGGCAAACATCCCCAAGGGAGTCATTATATGCTCTTAATGTGCTTAACTGTGCAGTCCTGTCCTGTCAGGGCTGGATCCCAGCTGGCCAGCAGCTCTTGGTCTCTAGCTGTCCCTTTTTTGCTTCCCAGACTGGCCTAATGAGACTGCAGATGCTCCTCCATAAAAGATTAAGCTTCCTTTTGAATCTTACTAAGAGCTTTCCTTCGGTTTTATCCCATTACTCCTCAGCCTTCCTCTCTGGCATCCCTGCAGATAACTAGATATGGCCTTATACTCTCAGCCCTAATGTGCTCATTGCTTGGCTCATCATGTATTGAATTGAATTTGATCATTTGCACACAGGAGAGTGAGTCTGGCTGAGTTTTGTCCACTTATTTCACCCTTCTGGGTATTCACTTCTTGGTGTGCCTTACTTTGTTCTCTGAGGTAGGGCACGGGATGTGTTTTATTCCAAGATATCACAAACTATAGGTGGTGCACCATGCTTATGGGAAAGATGTCTCTCCTCTGATGTGCTGCTGGTCTCCAGCTTGTTTAGGTAAGTCACGAGACCCATAATCTGCCTGTAGGTGCCCAGGACATAACCCCTCAATCTGTCCTCAGAATGTGGACTTCAAATCTCCAGAAAAGCTACATTGACTGTAATGAACAATTACATGTTTAGGAGGAATTTTATGGCAATGGGTAGCAGAGGCTGGACTGATGGGCCATTCCTTCTCAATTTAACAGGCATTGTAAGAACCACCACCTAAGACCAAGGCAGGGGCAGAGGGAGACATTTACTGTGAGCAGGACACAGAGAGCACAGGAAGACTGGGGCTGAGGTCTTGAGCATGTGGCTAAGTTAACAGATCCATTAGTGTTTGACTCCAGCAAGGAGCAAAGAGGAGAAGAGTTGAAGTCTGAATTATTAGTTGACAGAAAGTCAGAGCAAGCCAGGCCCACCCTCTTCCTAGCTGGCAGGTGCAGGAGGTCTGCACCGTGCTGTGCACACACCCCTGATCTTTTACAACCCTCTATGGATTTTCTGCCCTGTCACCATTCAATGATATCTCTGCCAGACGTCTTCTCAGAGCTTCATGAGCTTGGAGGATGCCAATCTATCCTGTGTTCAGTGCATCTCCTCTTTTCTGTCCCTCCACGTGTCTGAGAGCACTAGGCTCTGGAACTTGCACACGAATGGCTGCTTCCCTGCAACGCCACCACCTGGGTTCATTATGTGTCTTCCTTATTCCCCTAGGTCCTAGGTCCATCATGGTTGTTTCAGGGTGATATAGACTCAACAGTCCCAGTATTGCTTTGTGAATGCTCAACACTGCATCCATCACTCTGCCACCTCACTTACTCTTTCTCCTCCTTCATGTTGTTCTCCGGTCCCTCCCCAGCTTTACCTGCTTCCTGTGCAGAGCCAAGCTGGGTTATTTCTTCTGTTGGCAGCAAGCTTTTGGTCCAGTGTGACTGACATGTTTAGTTCCATCTTTAACAAATTATGTCACCCTTGGAGACTGAATCAGTCCAGTGCCAGAGGAATTGTTTCTGTTTAACAGGAGACAGTTGCAAGCTACATTCAAAGACTGCCTTTTGGGCTGCAAAGCCATTCACTACCTAAATTTCCAGGAGGATAGAACTTGAAATAGAAGAACCATTGTGTGACCAGGGTTGCTTTGTTCTCACGCACTCCAAGTATCTGTTGCTCATACAGTGCCATAGTGCAGGTCTGGAACTCAAGCCAACTTTTCAACTTGAAATAGTTCCTTTTGGATTTGGTTCTGCCTTCTCCACCCTAAATGACTCTGTTCCTCGCAATGAATTGACCTCCTACACAGCATCCTGACACTGTCTTCATAAGGGATCTGAGAGATCCTGACTTGTCAACCCTCATCCTCTTCTTCTGCTCTGTGGAGACAAATATCCCCTGACACCTTGGTGGGATTCTCCTGAATCGCTCTCTTTCTCCTGGCAACCCCATCCCCTCCTTCCCATGGGGACAGTCCCCTCCCTCTTCTTTGCTCCGCCTTCTCCCTAAGTGCTAGGGCCCCTCAGGCTTACAGCACAAACATCTCTAATCCTGGAGAAATTTCCTCAGATAGCTGACCCATGTCCCCCAGGCCTTCTCCTCCTCCACCTCTACACTCACCCTGTCTCTGCCTTCTGTCTTGCTTCCTCAGCACGGAGTTCTGTGTCCAAGTTTCTCACAATGGCTTCAAAGCTATGGTCAGTCTTTTTGATCTTCCTCCTGGTCTCCACACATTCAGCCAGAGTGGCTTAAAAAATTGCACATTCTGAGCTTCTCTTATGTCCTTCTTCGGTTTTTCTGTCTGTCTTTCTCATCTCTGCTTCTCTTCCTTTTCTTTACATCCACCTCCCTCTTCTGCCAGATGCCCACAGCATCCTGTCCTTCAGCCCTTTCTCTTCTCCTTTCACACATTATCTCCGGGTAATCTCCACCACCCACTAGCTCCAACAGCTATCTCTATGGTGACTCTCAGATCTACCGTGCTGTGCCAGACTTGTCTCTTTCTTTCAAAAAAACCTACACCAGCCAGCCTGGCTGATATTTCCTGGTGGAGGTCTATCCCATCAGCCCAGTTTCAGCACAGTGAGGGCAGGGTTCGTCACCTCTCACCAAAGTCTTCCCCAATCTTTGGCCCTGAACAGCAAGACCTTTGTGCCACACTGCTCTGCACCACCTTAAGCTTCACTTCCTCGTCTTAGCTATACCCAAGTCCCACACGGTGTCTCCATACATTGCTTCCAGGTAAAGCCTTTTGTATCTGTTCCTCCAGCTGGAATCCTTGGCTGGGCTCAGGTACATTGCTGTTTGATTGCTGCTACACCTCCTCTGGCCTGACAACAGCAGCCGTGTTAACGAATACTCATCACACTGGCTGCTGGAAAGATTATTTCCCCCTTGCCTTGGATGTGTCACCTCTTCCTATGCCTCCTCACTTCTCCCTCCTTTATCACCAGATACTGGAGCCATTTGTCTTCAGTTGGAAAAGCTTCTACAGCTGCCTGCAGCTTTCCTGCTGGAGTACAACTCCTCTCGACTCCTGTGAACCTCAGAAGTGAGGTTTTGGGCTGGTTTGCAGGCAAATGTCCCCTCTTGCTCTTCATTCCCGATATCCCTCCTTCTCTCACCATCTTATTTCTTCACCTGGGCTTTGCTGAGTTACTAACTAAAAATGCAACAGGGGAGCGTGTCAGCCTGCCATTGCTGCTCTCCACAGCCCTAGGCACTACACCTGGCTGTAGGTTTCTTAGAACACCAAGTGACTTTTCTGAGAAGCACGCACAGACTTATGTCAACCTCAGCAATAAATAGCATTATTCATGCCTTCATCTTCATTTCCTTTCAGACAGCTGGAGCTGACATGAGCCTTGGGAGGGCTGTAGAATAAGTAGGATGATGGAAAAGATATTGCCCCTCAAAACCAAAATGCTTCAAGACTGACTGCTCCTGCCACAGGGATGCAGAAGCCACCTTGCCTTTGACAGAGATGAAATACTCTTTGCCTCTGCAGTATCATGGTGCCTTCCAAAGCAAGCCATTCACTCAGCTTCTTATCCCTTTTGTCCCCATGCCTCTGGGCCCCAGTCTCCATCACTGGCAAATAACCTGACAAATTTCAGTTTAAGAAGAAAAAAAACCCAACACAATTTGAAACTGATAGGCATTTAGAGAGGGGTTTTGAAAGCATGTGGGTAGCCTTCATTGCCCTGCAAAGGGAGCCAGACACCACTGAAACTTGGAAGAGGAAAATCCCTGAGTTGAAAAAGGCTCTAGAGGTTGAAGAAAGCACTGTGGGGCTCATTGTTCCCTTGGTCATTTCCCCTTAGGGATGAACTGAATGGTCAATTCTGTATTCAAGGCTGTGAAGGCAGCTGCACTTTTGCTGAATCTGCTACAGGAAGAAAAAAAAAATAAAAATCTGTATATTTCCATTTTCCTTAGAGAATGAAGCCTCTTCTCCAGAAAGCCAAGCTTGCCATTTGCAAAAGCACTAGAGAAAAGTGATGAGAAAATGCCCATGATAGCTGCTCAGAGTGTCTTGTACTCAACCCTCAGGCCTGACTCTGAAGCCTCTAAGAAAGGTGAACAACAGCTACAATGTTATTTTTAAGAAATGACCACTGCTTGTCTGTCTGAACACCTCATTTTCTTGTGGAGAGCCCTGACCAGAGGCCTGACCCAAAGCATCACGGTCTGTGAATTAGAGATCAGTCACCCTGAGACCACAGGTACCTGACCTGGCCAAGGCCAGGCTCTGAATCCATAGCAGGTGCAAATCTTGGTGTTCTGTGTGGGTTCATCTGCTCAGTGTTCTTAGAAGCTCATTGGTTGTCCTGCACGCACCTCCAAGGGGCATTTGAATAGAGGGGCTGTTTCCACAGACAGGTTCTTCAGCTATTCCCATCAGAGGACTATGGGGGTCAGGCAGGCTGGGCAGGGGGAATGCCTTCCACCCACTTAGGAGCAAAGCATCCTAAAATCTGAGAAAATGTGAGGAGTAAGCTCACTTGTCTGCAGGCCAGTGCTGTCTGCCAGGCCTGGTAAGGTCTCAGCCCATGGAAAGCTGCTGCCTAGGAAGACACACATGCAACAGAGTGACCAGGAGCCATGGACAAAAAGAGAAGTGAACACTTGACCCTAATTTGTACAGAGTTGTAAATTAAAATCACTGTGGCAGATGGTCAGTGGATTTTTTTCCAGAGGGTTAAGCAAGATCCAGACAAGGAAAAACTGAGAAACTTTAATGCAGTGTTTGGGACATTATCCTAGAGCTCAGGACAAAGGGACCCCAGTGCCTTTTGAGGGGGTCCTGGCTATGCAGGGAGGTGTGAAGGTGAAGGACCCCCATCTGCAGATGGTAAAGCTGGGGGGCTGTAAGGGCAGATATGGGGCCAAGTGCATAGACTCTGCACACTGGGTTGGCAACATGGGCAAAAGGTATTCCTGGGGTTTCACATGTCTCTAAAGCCAAGGTCCTGGCTGGGGTAGATGGAGACACCCTGGCTGATGCCAGCCCTGACTTAGAGGAGGAGGAGGAGGACATTTCAGGTCCCAGGGGGAACTCAGACACTGCTCTGGCCCTGCGCAAGACTGTGCCCACCACCTGCACTCCCCAGACTTTTGCTTGCTCTTACCAGCCTCACAGTATCTCTGGATGCTGTGCTGGGGTGCTGTGCAGGACTGTATGTATGGAGGTGCTGTGCCGGCCCTGCTGCCCTGATTTCCCTGTGGAAATCCCAGAGTCTTCTCCAGATCCAGCTCTGGTTTTGGGGGCAGCCATCTCCCTCGCCCTCTCTCTCTCTTTCCTCTTCCCTCCTTCTGCTCTCCTTCCTCCTCCTCTCCCACCCTCCTCTCCGCACTGTACTCTCCGGGGGCTCTGGGTACCGCTGCAGCATCACTAGCCACCTCCATCCAGGAGGCTGGGAGCGCGGGGCGGAAGGNCCGAGCCCGCCACCGCCGCCGCCGGGAAGCTGCGAGGAGCGGGAGCTGCCCCGCCGCCAGACAGCGCCGGCCCGTGCGCGGCCTCCCGTCGCCGCGGATCGAGGTGAGCGGGCGGGCTGAGGGCGCGGGGTGCTCGGCCGCTACCGCTCCCGGGAGCCGCTCCGGGGCTGGCCTGACGGGACGGGCTGCGGGGCTGGGGGCCGCGGGGGCCGCCTCGACGCAGTGAGGAGGGGATCGGAGGGGTGGTGTGGAGCCGGGACGGTGCGGGGCGTAGGGATGGACGGTGCTGGGAACGGACTGGAGGATGCTGAGGGCGGTCTCGGTGATGCTGGAGCTGGGCTGCACGGTGCTGGGGTCGGGCTGGACGGTTCGGAGCCGGGTTGGATGGTGCAGGGCTGGACTGCATGGTGTCGGGGCCGGGCAACAAGGAGTTAAGTGGCTGCGGAGTAATCGGACTCAAGAGTGCGTGTGTTTGTGTGTGTGTGTGTGATCCCGCAACCACCTGGGGGCGTGGCCCATCACACCCCACGGGTGTTTGTGCGCGGGGCAGCAGGAGGCCGTGGGGTGCGGCGCGGGGTGCAGCGTGTGGGGCGCAGCGTGCGGGGTGCAGCGTGCGGGGCTCCACGGCTGCGCAGGCTGGGTGCGGGAGCCACGGTACAGCCCGTCTCCGCCGCTGCCTCCCTGGCAGCCACACTGCGCGTATGCGTGTGTGCGTGAGCCCCAGGCTGCGAGTCTGTGCGGGGAGGTGGGGGGGCGGGGACCCGCTGCGGAGCCGGCGTGCGCGTTTGTGCCGGGGGAAGGGCGGGGAACGAGACCCACAACCCGGGGTGTTCCTCCCGGTGCGAGGGATGCGGGGCCGAACGCGGCCCCGTTGCCGCGCCGCGTGCCAGCCGCATTGAGCCCGCGCGTGGGAGCAGCCCCCGCCGGAGCGCGCGCGTGGGCGCGCCCTAGTGTCCGCGTGGGCGCCGCTCCGGGGCGCGTGTCCGCGGGTGTGCGCGCTGCGGTGGGGGGCGGCGCTGGGGCCGTGGGTGTGTGCCAGGGAACACACGAGCGTGACGGTGGCGGAGGGAGCAGGAGACACGTGTGGGGAAAGCAGCGAAGTGCGTGGAGTCGAAGCCCCCGTGTGCCGGGGCTGCCCGCGGCCTCCGCCCGGCCGTCACTGAGCAGCTGCTGACAATCAGCATAGCCCCAACCTTCGTCTGTTTGTGTGCGTTCCTTCTCTTCCCTCCGACCCACAGTGTCCCCATCTCCTACCCGTGGGATGGGGCTGAGCATCACCTTGCTGTGGCCAGGCAGTGCGCGCTGGCAGAGCTGCCCTGCCGAGTCTGACCAGCCCAAACCTCACCCCCCGCGCTGCCCGCTCCATCCTGCCTGTGTAAAGCTGCTCCTGCTGTGCAACAGAACAGGCAGAACCAGAGTGAATGTGGGGAAGTAGAGCCGGCTGGCAGCAAGCACAGCGCCTGCCAGTGCACTGCCCTCTGTGCCCCTGTGGATGTGGCCAGCTGGCAGGATCCCTGCCTGCCCCTCAGGCTGTACCAATGGTGTAGATCAGCTCCTAGGCAGTGGTTGGGGCAGACAAGTGTCCCCCCCATGTGCTAGTGTCCTTCCAGGAGACAGATGCCACAGAATAAACTCTCCTACGGTCCTTTGCCATGACGCAGGTAGGAAGCCCCAGCTCAAGATGAGACGCAGACAGAAGCAGGATTTAAAGCCCTGTTGCCGTAATTTCAGCTGGAGTTTGCCACCAACATGCCTTTGAGTATCTGAACCTTGGTGACCTTGCCAATACCATGCCACCATCCTGGTGTAGGGCCAGTACCTGTGGCACTGTGAGCAGGTGTTTCCATGCAGAAGTGTGGGGGCTGGCAGCCCACAGGACCTGGGCGTCATGTAGCACTTCCTGCAAAATGGACTCTCTGAGCCTCGGGAATCCACCTCTGACTGCTTCTCCTCTGAGGAAGCACAAAGAATAGCCAGCCTGGAGGCTTCCTGCAGGAAGCTAAGGCCTGGTCAGACACCACTCCTGCTTCTGAGACATGGGGCTGCTTCTTACCCTGTCAGGAAAATGGGGCTTTTCCAAATCCAGGCTCAGCAGCTGGTGTGTGCAAGCCCAGTTCTAGTCTCTGCAGCAGCTTGGCTCCCTCACTCTTCTTGGTGTACATGACGTGCTGGTACCGTTTGAAGCCTGTCTGTGAGTGGTGAAGGAATAGAGCAGCTCAAGGAAAACATGCTACTCTGCAGCAGGAGATTTTTGCACTTTCTTACACCCTCACGCCAGTCCAATGCCACCAGGCTGAATTTCACTCTTGGAGCACAAACATCTGGCAAGCCAGAGAAAAATGTAAATCAAATAAACATCAGTAGTAATTGGAGACCCGTTTTGAAATTGGTTTGATACCTGCATGCCTCCCAGGCAAGCTTTTCTTCTGTTAACCACTGTGCATCTTTGCATGAAAAATGAGGCTTTATTTTTCAGTCTGGGTAATAGCAGCACAGCACGGATAGAAATGAACACGCTGCAGCCCCTCTAATCTGTCCACAATCAGACTTCTCCCAAGCACTGAGCTGCCACTGCCGTCGTCAAAGATGAATAGTCTTGGATCCAGATGGCAGCCTGCTTTCCTCAGTGCCCACATCATCCCTTCGCCATCCACAGAGGAGGGGAGCAGCCTGCAAGAAAGTGTCCCTAGGAGGACCTCTGCACCCTGGCAGCCACCTACATCCCTGGGTTTGCTGCCCACGGCTCCAGCCAAAGTGATCAGCTGGTGCTTAGAGGCGTCAGCCCCAGGCGAGGCAGCTACCTGGTTGCCAGAAGCCATGCTGACTTCTGGTTTGCTTTTGGATGGGGTTCAAGGTGCTGATTTTGAGCTCAGCGTGGTGTTTCTTCTTGCTGTCTTCCAGCCTAGATCTGTCCCACCTGGGGCCAAAGTCGCAGCTGGCCAAGCGCTCTGGCCAGGCGTGCCTGGGGCTGGAGGCAGTAGGCAGTCCCTTGTTGCAGCTGTGCCACCCTGGGCAGCCTTTTTGCTCTCCTGGACCATGGTGAGGTGTGCTGAGTCACCCTAGGTCAGGCTGAGCCATTGTCCACCCTTCCCACGAGGAGGCTGTATTTGAGGAGAGGACTCTAGTCCTGCTCATTGAAAGCAAAGGAGTTGCAGGTGGATCATGGGCTGTAGCTGGGATGATCAGAGGGAGTTGTTTTGAGCTGGGAGTCTGCTTGACTATTCTTCATTTTGAGGGGGTGTTTATAGGTTTATAGAGAATAAATGGAAGTGAAGATTCAGCTCTTCTGCCTGGGGATATGAGGGTGGGCATGAGCTGTTTGAGGCACCGTGTCTTGTGAAAGCTGGCTACCTGACAGCAAAGCTTTGTTGACACATTTGCTGAGATTTGCACCAACCTCTTACACCTTGGACTTAGTGTGTCCTGCTGTCTATGGCATTAAAATGATGATGCTTTGGAGAAGATACCTGTATTTCACACTTTGTGTCTGCTTATCTGGCTTCCTCTGTGGGTCTGAAAAGATCCCATGGCTACAAGAGCCATGCAACTATTAGCAGATTTTCCAGTGGGCTCCCTGTGAGACTGTGTTATGTTTTCCTGTATGCAAGAGAAAGGGAGTCCTGAGCCCCTTCTTGCTTGCAGAGCCATTCCACAGGGCACATTCCCATGAGGCTGACCCCTGACATGCCAGCTCTGTTTTTGCTCCATCAGGCTCTCAGGAATGTCAGCCTATCCA